>MU665803.1:178503-195915 GCA_026770625.1 Nicotiana glauca
CCCCCCCCCCCCCACCCCCCAAAACCCAATCCTAAAATGTTCAATATATAATGTCGCTTGCTGAGGTCCAACTTATGTAAATTTTGACAAAGATTTTAAAAGCATTCCTCCTTCATTTTGATTGGAAGAATAAAACTTATATAAGCGAAAAATATCAAACAAATTGAAGCGTAGAGGATAATTGTTTGTCTAATTTTCTTTTGCCGTACAAGGAAACAAGCTCTCTCCATACAAACACAAAATGTTTATGGGCCCAAGCCCATTTTGGCCTTCTATCATATATACCTGGTTTGGACACTCATATTGTATTTCTTTGAGTAATATATATTTTTAGCCGCTTTTAAAAATAATAGCCAATAATATATATATATATATATATATATATATATATATATATAATAAATTTTATAGTCTTGTGATTGAAAAAATGGATATTGTCATGGAGTTTTGAAACTCCATGATAATGGAGTAGTTATTTTTCAACTACAAAAGTTGTAAAGTGCTATTTATGAATTTTACCCCATATGGTCACGAAGTCTTTGGTACTTCCTTCTTGGTCCTTGCACTATTTTAGGTTTCAACTGGTTTAATCCTTTTCCATATCGCTGCTTTAATTATGACAGAAAATGCAGTACACGTGAGTCGTTAAATCCTTAAATAGCAATTAAAAGCAATAGGAAATGTCCACGACATGATATGAAAAGGGGGACTTTATGAAAGTATTAAAGTTGTACTTTTTCATTTTTCTTCAAATAAGGATATGATGACAAAGAAGTTGTGTCAATAGCTTTTGGACATTCTCGTTTTAATTCTTGGTTCTACTAAATCACCCCACGGAAGACTACACAATTAAATACGAAAAATTCGTAAAAATGTCATGGTATAGCCAATTTTTGGACTGGTCAATGAAAAATAGCCACCTTTTACGAAGTCAATGAAAAATAATCACTATTTGCTGCAACAAAGACCGGTTCCGTATAATATACGGGAGTTCGGGTGCATCTGTGTACGAACTCCAGCATATTATGTTGGACCGGTACACTTTGCTGACTCCTGTATAATATACGGAAGACTGGAGCACCGGTGCTTCAAACTTCAGTATATTATACCGGACATTTATACTTGCTGGAACTCCAGTATATTATGCGGGAGTTCCAGTATAATTATATTTGAACTCCCGCATATTATACGGGAGTTCCAGCATGGTTATCCTAGAACTCCTGTATAATATGCGGGAGTTCAAGCATACTTATGTTGGAACTCCCGTATAATATGTGGGCGTATTTTCCGGATTTTGAACAGTGTTTTCGCTCAGATTTATTTTTACATGAACAGTGGCTAAATTTCGATTACTTTTGAAACTATGGCTATTTTTCAATGACCAGTTGTAAATTTGGCTATTTTTAAATTTCTCCCGAAAATTTCAGGAGAAAACTATCTTTCAATTATGCTTCAATCAGACCGACAAGCCCAAAATTCATAAATTCAATGTTTAAGCCAATTGAGTCGACACGTTTTGATCATTTTAGACCAATAAGCCCAAATTTTGTGAGATCCCTCTTTTTCATAGGCTTTACATGACTAAGGAGTATTCAAGTGGATAACTGTTCTTAAGCGATACAATGATTCAAACTCGTAAATATATATTAGAAAGCGAAATTTAAGAAAGAAAAAAAAAGTTTATAACTTATGATCTAAAGTTTAAAATTATATCATTTTTAAATATAAAAATATATCATTATTCTTAGAACAGATTAATAAAGAACTACGCTACATAAAATGAACTAAAAGAAGTTGCATTGTTTGGTCATTCGATTGTCGATCTTTGGCACCTTTATTTGCTACATAAGGTTGCTAAATATTGATCATTTATATGTAGGACTTCCACAAACTCATGCTATTATAAGAAGTATGCTCAAAGGAGCTCTCTAGAGAAGAAAAAATAAAGATGGGCGTCACGTCACGAGTCATTTTTCTGAATAAATTTTAATGGTATGGTTGAAATTGGGAAATGGCCTTTTGGACTTTCTTAAGAACACCTATCATTTCTTCTACTTCTGTCTTTTACGATTTGCATGTTCCTAATTCGTCATTTTCCATTTATGTGCCTTGTAGTCCTCTTAGCCTTTTGTGGTTCTTGAACTTCCCCATAACCTTTCCAATTCCAAAAGAATATTTTTGGTGTTGCTTTTATTTTTTAATTGAGTTTAGATATTGATTGATAGGGTAAGGATTATGTAAAAATATTAGTTTTTCTATTTCAATATCATTTTATATTTTGGTACAAACAAATAGTCCTTTATTTTACGTTGTTTATCATAATTTAATTTGGTATAATTTAAAAAAAAAATGAAGACTTTTAAAATTTATCGTCTTAAATGTGTTATAATATTTATTTACTCTTCAAAATTCAAAAAGAAAGATAAAACCTAGTCTTAAACTCTTAGTTAGCATTGAAGAATGGTCAATTGAAATTCAGTAAATAATAAAAAGGTGAATTAATCTAGAAAAGATGGATTTTTTCTTACTAATATATTGTTTGGCCAAGCTGGAGAAATCAACTTATTTTGAGAAATGTTTTTCTTAAAAGTGCTTTTGAAAAAAGTACGTTTGGAGAGAAGCAGTTTGTGTTTGGCTAATTACTCTAAAAAGCACTTTTGAGCAATAATTTGTATTTGGCCCAGCTTTTCAGAAAGTGCTTTTAAGTATCAAATTACGAATAAGGACATGAATAGATTTACTTTATAGTTAATATTATAAGTAAATAAATAATCTCAAAAATTTGTTATTACGTGCAATAATTAAATCTTTTCATTTTATTTAAGCATAATATGAAAATAAAATTAAAAAGTACTTAATTCTTTTAATATTAGCTAAATATATAAAAAAATCATTCAACAAATATAAAAGCATTCACCGCTAAAGTCACTATATATTAGAAAGCTATCCCAAAAATAAGAAGAAATATTTATAAATTAATATCCTAAGTATTAGGTTTAACGGTTATTTTGGTATATACTATATTTTGTTAAGAGCATTTTTGGTAAGAAGAAAAGTCAAAACTGCTTTTGCTTTTGCTTTTGGAAAAAAGATACTTTTTTCTGCTTCTTAGAAATTGCTTCTGCTTCTTCTCAAAAGTACTTTTTTCCTCAAAAAAGCTTGGCCAAACACCTCAAGTTAGGAAAAAAAAAGTATTTTTGGAAAAAAAATACTTTTGGCCTCTTGAGAAGCTTGGTCAAACGTGCTATAAATAGGAACTTGAGAAAAGGCTACTCTTTATATGAAAACGAAAAGTCCATTTGATTTTTATTAAAAGTAACAAGATATAATTATTTATTTTAAATAAGGGATGTGAGGAGCAATAAAAATTTTTTAATAAAACAAAATGTTGAAGAAATGAATCAAAGTTCACTCCAAAAGCCAAAAATAGAAGGGCATAGTTGACTTGCTCCTGGGAAACAAACAGCCACCGGCACGCCAGGAAGGCCACATTGTAATGCACTAAAACTTTATAATAATAATAATAATTAATAATCATATCCTGTTATTGAATTAGTCATATAATTAGGAGACAAAGCAGGATTTTATTATGTCGGATTAATATATTGTATGTTCCTGTCACGGCAGCTCAAGAACCTTGGAGGCCTAAAGCCAAACTTTATTAAGAGGTCTTAAACTTTAAAAAGAAATTTATATTAATATATTTCATGCTTTATAATTGACAAATGTGTATTATGATAATTAACTAAAAAAAAATTGTAATGCACTACTACGAGGTAAAATATAAGAAAATAAGAAATTTCAAATCTAAAGAAAACTATAGGAAGTTAGAACAATAGAACTTGATTCTAGAAGCTTATAACTTAACATCATAATAGAATTCTATTGTTTTACTTTGTTTGTTGTAATGCTTGAGTAAGAATGAAAAAATAATAATTTTAATTTATTCAATATCTTTTCTCCCTTGGTTTTTTTTTGGAGAATAGACTACTTAATAATTAATGAAAGAAAAGGGAATATAAAATACAAATATTATTATGAGAAACAAAAGGGAATATTAATATTAGAATGTAGATTAACTATTAGTCGCCATAGATCACATTGGCAAAATAATCAAAAGAAAATTCTACGAAGATCTTACACTTTTTTATCACAAATATTTGATTTTTTTAGAGGAAATTACCACATAATTAATATGTTATGACCCTAAAAATTTGGGAGCCTAAAGCAACTGCTTTATTTGCTTAGCCTTTGGGCCGGCAATGGTTCCTGTGAGCCCCTGTAAAAACTTTTTTAAATATTTGGTTTTTACAAGTCAGTGATCAGAGGTCATAATTTTAACTCCAAGGTTCCTAATCACTTTTATGTAATCCAGTTGTTTATTATTAATTGCGCAACTTTTAAGTATTGAGTAAATAGACTAACCCTACGCACATTCTTTCAGTTTATATTTTGCTTGTAGTTGGTACCATTGTACTAAAATAAACAATATAGAAGTATTTTCTAAATATATTCTTTTAGTTGTTTGTTTGAGACTAAAAGATACTTTTCAAGAAAGTGTACATAATTTCAAAGTCGATGATAGTGAACCGAAATCCTACTATTCTGATAATCACAAATTGAATTGATCAAGGGAGCTGTGAAATGCTCTTAGTAAAATAATGCGCAAGGAAACACTTTTATGAAAAACAGAAAAAAGTTTGTCACAATTCGGAATACAACATTACATGCTAGAAATGTAACGAACAACAATCAAGAATGTGGTGCGGTGGCTGTAACTGCTCTTTTCTTAATTAGAATTTTTCGGTTCGAGCACTGGGTATGAAAATTTTTTTGGTAAGGAGTGTGTCCCCCGAATTGGACCCTACACGACGCAAATTCGGATATAATCAAGCTCCAATGCAAATACCTGACACGGAAAATCAAAAAAAATGTAATGAGACAGGATCATGGTAGTTTCTTCTTCTTCTTCTTTGTTACTAATGTAAATAAGTATTTGGAGGATTTTCGGTTGAGTTCCCACGTGGGTCATTAGTCTCCTATATACTCCTATAATTTTAAGCAAATCTCACCTTCTAGAGTTAATTTTTGGGATTGAGTTAAGTTTAAGGTTCATTCTCTTAATTATGGTATTTGAGTAAAATTTATTCCAATTCATGATTTATCAGATATTGGACCCTTGTCTTATATTATGCATGGTTCAAATGTCCAATTTAGACATAGAGAATGTTTGGATTGACTTTTATGCTTATCAAATCAGTTTTTAAGCATTTTATAATTTCTTTTAGTATTTGACAAAATCAAAAAATACTTAAAATAAATTGAAAACTACTTAAAACAAATCAAAAGCAATAAGTTGGGCAATTCCAATTATTAAAAATTATTTTTACCGAAAAGCCACTTTATGTCAATTCAAACGGATCCATAGCGTTGAATTCCCATATCATGAATTATTTGATCTTTTTTATATAATTTTGGATAACTCTAGTTCCATGATCTAACTTTTAAATTTGAGTTAAATCCAGTGACCATTTTTCTTTAACATCCTTTCTTTAATATCCTCTTTTCTTTGACATATTACTATATTGTTAATTTATTACTTCTTCTGTTTCGGTTTATATGAATCTATTTCTTTTTTGGTCCGTTCTAAAAAGAATGAACTCTTTCTAAATTTGGTAACAATTTAGCTTAAAATTACACTTCTACCCTCAATGATAAGCTTTTATAACTACACAAATACTCTGGGCCTCATTTAGATTTATTTAAGATCACAAACTCCAAAAATCTTTATTTTTTTCTTAAACTCCGTGTCCAGTCAAATAAATTCACATGCAATAGAAACGAGGATTATTATATATGGGGTCATAATTGAAATGAACTGATTAATCGGAACCGAGAAAGTGAAGATAAGTGGCCCATTCCCCCAAAACCGCACTGCAAATGGCTGTCGCCTTTACATGTACACATGTTCCATCCATTAAGGCGTGTTGAATATTCATTCAATCTAAATAATATTTCACCTTCCAAATTCAAACTTCGTTCAATCTAAACAAATACTATAATTTCCCAAATTCAGACTAATTAAATATAGTAATTACTATCCAACTCCAACTGGATTATACACAATAACAAACCATGGATTAGCCTTCTCATCTAACCATGGTTAAATCCCCCCGCCCTTTCTATAAATGCGCCCTACACTGTCCTTTTACGACACAAAGAACGTTTACTGCTGAGACCGTGTCTACTGCTAAAAGAAGCCATCACCTTTCTCCTTCCTCCTCCTCCTTCAATATGACTTTATTCTCCACAAATCCACGTGAGGTAACATTAAATCTCCATAATTCTAATAGAATTTTTTTTCACCCATAATTCTCATTTATAGTTTCACCTCTTTTTCTGATTCAATATAATCTTCCCCAATTCAAATTTTCACTGTTTTCTTCATCATCCACATGAGTGCCTTCAAGCTTTTTCTTTTTGGTAGAATTATCGAAATTAAGTAGGATCAAGAAAGAGCAGGCTATGGATTATATGATTTTGTTTGGTTCAATAAAATATGTTTTAATTTGGTGTGTAACAACGTTGTTGTGTAAGATTGTCGTTTGTTTCTGACTTGTAGGTTGCGAAAATGGCAGAGGATTCATATGAAGACGCCATTGCAGGACTGAAAAAGCTCCTCAGGTAGAGAGTACAGTACCATTAATTTTCCCCCACTTTATGTCCTTTTCCCGCAGTACTTTCCGTTACTTATAACGTAATTAGTGCGCAGAATTCTGTCCTGATCTGTCATTTCACTATTTCCAATAAGGACGCGGACGGTGATTTCATCGTCTTATTTAGGGCTATCCTAATCCGTTTGCACTACGCGGGACCTACTTTTTGGTCGTCAATGGGTCCCACACGGAGTGGGTGGTTGAATATTTAATATTTAATTTTTGGGCTTTTTTGTTGGTAGCGAGAAGAATGAGCTGGAAGATGCAGCGATCGCAAAGATACGTCAGTTGACGGCAGAGTTGGAAGGTGCCGGCGGGAAAAAGTCTGACCCGGATGAGAAGATCCGAACCGGATTCGCCCACTTCAAGGCGGAGAAATATGAGTAAGTTGTTAGCAAGTACTTTGCCGTAAAAGAATTGTGTTCTATGCTCTATTAAAAGTGTGTCCGAACCTTCGGTTATGGGGCATAAAATATTGCAAGATTCTCGGATATGCTGCCTGAAACTTTTAATAAGTGATAAATTGACGTAATTCATATTGATTGTTCTTTTCCACTATTGAGGGTTGGAAGTTTGACTCACGGTGTGAAATATATGGTACATATTCCTGTCCAAAATATTTACAACTCAATTTGTAGTTGGACTTGGACGGAATATATATACGCTCGTCCTTTAAAAAAAAATTTGTAAAATTTTGTAATTTAATTTATATACACCTGTTTAAAAATTATTGCACCAAAATATTTTAACTTCTTATAGCAGGTAACCTAAATATGTATGGTTAGTTTTACTATGATTTAATAGTATAATTATTTTTCACTCTTTAATGTATAGGAGTTGGATTTATAAGAATGAAACTTTTGCTTGGCAATTCAATTAAGTGGTTGGTTAATGTGACTCCTAGCATAATTTAGTTTGAAAACAAAATTGATGTCTATAATGATTACTAACTTTATAATTTATCCATTGTACTAACATAAGTTATCATATTTAGAATAAAGTAAAATTATTGAAATTGCAAAAGTTAGGAAGAATAATTCTACTAAATGATGTAGTAAAAATATATTGATTGGTCCAAAAATGTCAAAGAATTGATAAAAAAAGAAAATTAAAGTCCAAGTAAATAGGAATAGCTCTTTGATATGATTGGACAAGTGGATTGCTAGGTGTCCAAATTGTGTCTGCGAAAGGTGGAATCCTCATCATTGAGACCTAGCTTTCTGTTCACTATTTCTTTATAAAGATCATGGGCCTTACGTTGCAAAAAGAAAGAATAGTCTCCATAATTAATGGAGAAGAATATGGTACATATCTTTGTACATTAAAGTGCGGTTAGAAAGAAAAGAAGTTGTTCTTAAAAGAGAATTTTAAGTTTATTTCCAACTACTCTTGAAAGTAAAGCAGATTTAAAAGATTTCAAGTGTTTGTAAGTTCATTTTTACAAAGAAAACTTTTCTAAGTGTTTGTAAATATTTGTGCCTGTATAATCATGTTTATTAATTCAGAATTCCTAACCTTGCAACTTGCACTTTATTTTGTAGGAAAAATCCTGAGTTGTTTGGACAACTAGCAAAAGGTCAGAGTCCTAAGGTAATTATTCATAGTAGTAGTTAAGTGTGATCTCTTATTGTTTCAGCAGCTAATAATAATTGATCATATTCTTGGTTAAAATAATTAGAATCCTTCAAAGTTAATCATTTTTGAAGGATTTGACACAAATACAACAACACTTTCTAAGGATCCAAGTAGGAGTGGCAAACGGGCGGGGCGGGGCGGGGCGGGGCGGATATGGTTCGGGTTAAGAATTTATCCGACCCAACCCATATTTAATACGGATGACCGGCGGATAATATGGGTTACCCATATTATCCATGATTTGTTGTATATGATCAATTATGGGAGAATTCTTAATCTCTCTAACTTAATGAACCCCCAATTTGAGGCTTTATAAATGTAAAAGTTCGACTCATTGGTTATCTATTTTCTAAATGGATAATATGGTTCTTATCCATATTTGACCCGTTTTTAAAAAGTTCATTATCCAACCCATTTTTAGTGGATAATATGGATGGTTAACTGTTTTCTTTGAACAATTTTGCCACCTCTAGATCCAAGCATCATAGATTATTTTGGACGGTCAAATGTGCATTGAAGAATTATTATTGTTATTATTTTATTATTCTTAATCATGATTTGTCAGTCGACACCATGGCGCTCTTTACTAAATTACTATTTTTTGATGTCTTTTTCCTCCCATTAGTAACAAGAAAATCTCTTGCAAACTCTTTGATCAGGATCCCTTTTCCTCAAACATATTTTATGTAAATCAGTGTATTAACATGCTGCCCTCCACAATTGTTAATTGTTCCTGGATATCACGAATGCTTTCATTGTTGGGATTGCACAACAATTGCCATGGCGTTTAAGGCACGTTAGCATTGACAAATACTCACAATTTCTCATTAAATAACGTGCAGTTCTTGGTATTCGCATGCTCTGATTCCCGAGTATGCCCCTCCCACATCCTCAATTTTCAGCCAGGGGAAGCTTTTGTGGTCCGTAATATTGCAAACATGGTCCCTCCTTTTGATCAGGTGAATGTTCTATAGCAATTACAGTTGATAATTTTATATAGACACTAAATATTAAGTATATAACCTTTGCCATAAGTGTAGTAGTCTGAATTTGCCTTTGAAAAAATGGCAAAAGAAAATAAAATATTACTTCTGTAAATCTAATACCACGCTGGTGACTTAATCAACAAGAACTAAGAACCAGAAAGAAAAGAACTAAACGCAAGTTGAGGAAAATGATGTGGATATTATGGCATAAAGTTTTGAACTTTACATTATTCGTAGTTGAATGAAGATTCTGAAATATGTATGTTACAGTGGGGCAAATCTTTAACCCATCATTTATCTTGTACTTTTTGCACGCTGTTCTAATTAATAACTGTATTTAAGTCAATATAACTATCTAATTTTGTTATACAGACAAAATATTCTGGAGTGGGTGCCGCAGTCGAATATGCAGTTGTCCACCTAAAGGTTAGTCATTTTTAAACACCTAGATCACGGTTGATTATTGGTTTTACACGTAGTACGTCTGCTTAATTAATCCTTTAATTAATAAAGTAGATCATTTTATCCTTACAATAGTACGGTTAATGAGGGCATAATTAAACTCTAGCGTTTTTAGCCTGCCATTTATGTTCCATTTGTCCAATGCTACCTAACTAAAGAGATGTCTTTCTTACTTTCTTCCCATATTTATTATGTAATTGAAAATATCAAGTTATCTGACTTTGACTTTAATTTAAGAATGATATTTGTAATAAAAATATAACTTAAATATTAAGAGAATCACTTTTGGGAGTGTGTTGAGGCCATTCTTGTAATAAATAATAACCCTAGGTTTCTCTTAATTAATTGAGTAGGAGTAACATTTCCAACTCTCTTGACATTGTTTTGTGTGACTTTTCAGAGATAATATTTTTATTAACTTCTAAAATAGTGAAGTCCGACAGTACTTGTCTGATTGGTCTCAAACCTTTTCAAATTTGCCTCACTGAACGTCCCATGTGCGTGGTAGAAATCAAAATACACAAAAATACATAAGCTCATAACTTCAGCCTTAAGTAAGTAGGGATTAGTACAATGAGTTAAATTATGATAATGTTTAATTTCCTATTCTTGTCCTTTTTCCTATCTATTTGGAGTTGTGAATAAACAAAAACATGCAAGTGGCAGAAATCAAAATTTACATTAATCAGATCTTAACTTCAGCCTTAAGAAAGTAGGGATTAGTACAATCATTTAAATTAACAATTTTTAATTGTCTCTACTTTTCCTATCTTCCTATTTATTTGGAGTTGTGATTTATAACAAAACTAAAAATGTACAACAGGTGGAGAATATTTTAGTGATTGGACACAGCTGTTGTGGAGGTATTAAAGGGCTAATGTCTATCCCTGATGATGGGTCCACAAACAGGTTGGTTTATCCTTATTAAATTAAATGCCTGATAATGATTGAGAATGAAACTGGACTTATCAATAAGCGAATAGTCACCCTTATAAAGCTAGTACTACTTGATAAATAAAGATGATCAGATCAGTCCACTTTGAGTTTTAAAAGCATGTCTACTCATCAAGATTATTCTAATATACTAAATTAGGGATACTGTTTATATCACTCCAATTTGTGCTTAAAAACATGTCTACTCATTAAAAAAAAAAAAAAAAAAAATCCAATGGGGCAAATAGTTGGTACGTTTCAAGATTTTAGGGCTTATTTGAAAATTCGTCAGTTTTTTTTTTAAATTCGTCAATTGGTATAAATAAACATGAAGAATTCATATACAAAAAGTTCTTATACTTTGCTTTAAAATGCATGCAGTGATTTCATTGAAGAATGGGTCAAAATCTGTCTGCCGGCCAAAGCAAAGGTAAAGGCAGAATGCTGCCATTTGGATCCCACTGAACAATGCACAAAATTGGAGAAGGTAATTAACTATGAAGTCTTTTACTATGTAATACTACGCAAAATTTTACCATTTTGGGAGACTTATTACATGTTAAATTTTAGATATATACTTATAATGTTAAATGTTTGGGTCACTTTGAGCAGGAGGCAGTGAATGTATCACTAGGCAACTTATTGACATATCCATTTGTAAGAGAAGCTGTGGTGCAGAAAAGTCTTGCACTGAAAGGTGGACACTACGATTTTGTGAATGGATCTTTTGAGCTCTGGAATATTGACTTCAATCTTACCCCCTCTGTTTCACTCTAAACTTTTGCAAACTGTAACTTGTCATGTAACCAATGCAACCCCGTTTCAATTTTTTTTTTCTACACTTTGCATTTTGATGTAAATGTATTACTGAACAATTAATGTGTGTCAAACAAATAATATTAACCGGCTGTTTGAGCTTTGGGTTTATCTTAAGCTTATCTGCTTATGTTTTTTCATAACCTTTGTTTTCGGCGAGCTAATGTTTTACAGACCAGTTACTTCTATATGTCGACCAATACAGAATCTTTTATCCATCAAACAATTGTTGTAGTCTTCAAGTTGGCATAAATATAATGGCTTATTTCCCTTTATTTATTTATTTTTTTTTTGGAATTATCATTTCACTGCTCTAGTTTAGTTAATTCCTAGATTTTGTTGGGAAACTAGTGTGGCATCTCAAAAGGTGGTGTAGATGAGAATTGTTCAAAACGAGAGCCATGTTTCAAAGGAATGGGATGAATGACTACTTTTCTTGTGGTTCTGCGAGTTTCAAGATAATAGATAAAGCTTCCACTACCTTATCCAATGGGAATGTTCCACGGAACATTGCTCAACCATTGAAGTGCGTAAAATTATCTCTACTGTCGAGGGAAGAGCTTGGGCATTGCTCAAACGAAGTCATGGCTCAACCTGGCCCACGAACACAACTTGGATTTTCCCCTTTAATCGTAGACAATCCCATGACTAAACAATAGATTGCAGTGTAGAGGGGTCCAATCTTCTACCAATTGCTAAGTAAGTATTCGAAAGGGCAAGAGATCATGGTGCATTTTTTTGTCAAATACTAATTATATTTCCAATTTATTCCTTTTCTGCCGTAATTACCAATCTTCCCCTAAACCAAGGCTCTAATAGACATCCTACTTTAATATTTAAACTGCAGCCATTCATTCAAATGATTTTAGATGTCCATATATTGGGGTGGCAGTTTGAGCTCTAACCAATTCAACCCGTTCAAGGTTGGGCCGCTCATTGACCCGCCCATTATTGAACTCAGTCCATCTTGATCTAACCAATCTCAACCCATCTAATGGGAATTGTGACTTAGCTATACTACTTTTTAAATTATTTACTGTTACGACCCAAAACCCACTAATCGTAATGGCACCTAACCCAACCCGCTAGGTAAACCAACTAATAACTATCCAATTTCAATAATATTAAAAAGACGATTAAACAAAGGAATTATCTGGATCTTATACCTTTCCCATGGACTGGTACTACAAATCATGAGCAGAATTTACATAGCTAATATGAAGTAAATACATCTTCTGTTTGAAAAGTACATAAATAAAGTTTTATAAATCTACGGCTACCATGAACAAGAGGCAGCTACAACCGAAATGCAGGTACATCTTCAAGTCCAGCAACCATCGAACACAGCAACAACTCCAGTCAACATCTGCACGCAATGTGCAGAAGCGTAGTATGAGTACAACTGACCCAATGTACTGGTAAGTAACAAACCTAACCTTAGGTTGAAAGTAGTGACGAGCTGGAACATAGGTCGGGTCCAACACCAATAACCAACAGCAGTTCATAACAACATAGAGCATATAAATAAGGAAGTAACTCAGAGATAAAATGCTAAGCTTTTTTACAGTTTTTCCGAAAAGCGTTTTGCTTTTTCAAGAATATTAGTGAAAATCCAAATCTTTGACTGAAACCGTCGAAAAATATGAGATAGTTTGATAACATTAATTTTTCCAAAAAAATATACTTTCCACAATAAGTAAGCTTCATTTTCTTTCCAGATTTCATGTGTGAAATACCTCTCTATGTCCACATATCAAAGCTGTAAAAAGTCATGAATGACGTGATACCGTACAACATGAGGAAAATGCATATATATGCCTAAATGTCATGTGTGCATGCCAATGCAATGTATCTCATAAATGAATCATGCACTCACACTCTCAGAGTACTCAATCTCACTGTCTCCCACTTTCCACTCATCATGCTCAACCACTTGGTACTGTATATGGCCTATGTGGCACAGGGAAGATCCATCCCAGAATATATACATCACTGACCATCAGTCACTCAGTACCGATGAAGGCCATCCATATCTAGGTATATAAATTATTCGGACAAGATCCAAGTCCATGGAAGATCCATCACTCAATATAATTAACTGCGCTCACTGGAGGTGTGTACAGAGTCCGGAGGAGCTCCTACAGCCCAAGCGGTATAATCAGCACAGACAACTCACGTGCCATAGTATCAATATCTGAATCCATACGGACAACTCACGTGCTGCACGGACAATCACGTGCTGCACGGCTACCTCACGTGCTAAAGTAACAATATCAGAATCCGCACGGACAATTCACATGCTATAGTATCAATATCCTCACAATCAGGGCCTCGACCTCACTTAGTCATCAATCTCTCCAGGCTCTCTCTCTCTCTCTCTCTCTCTCTCTCTCTCTCTCTCTCTCTCTCTCTCTCTCTCTCGAGCTCACAATGTCATGAAACTAGCCCGAATATGATGATGTGATGTATCAATAAATAACAACAAAGATCGAGATATGATATGCATATGAATGCGCATAACTAAGTATATAAAATATGAAAGCAGATAACTCAGCATCATAAATGATCTCAGTGGGTCCCTAGAGGATAAGCATGTAGCCTAGACATGGTGTCTAACATGGATCACAGCTCAATAGCTCAAGTACGTAGAAATTTCATGATTTCAGGTAAGGTCAGGCAACTACACAATACCACAGAAATAACGGAGTCATATTTCACACGGTGCACGCCCACACGCCTATCACCTAGCATGTGCGTCACCTTAACACCGATCACATATCACATAATTCGGGGTTTCATACCCTCAACTTACCTCGAAAATGCCAATTCCAATACCGAGCAAGCCAAGCAATGCTCCAAAAATACCATCTCGCGTGTTCCGACCTCCGAACGGCT
This sequence comes from Nicotiana glauca, assembly GCA_026770625.1. Taxonomy (NCBI): domain Eukaryota; kingdom Viridiplantae; phylum Streptophyta; class Magnoliopsida; order Solanales; family Solanaceae; genus Nicotiana; species Nicotiana glauca. The sequence continues at coordinate 192,947 of MU665803.1, forward strand.
CAAAACTAATAAAAAATAACTCAAATACATCAAACAATTCTAAAGGAACCAATCCCAATCGAAAAAGGTCAAATCTTTAACCAAAGGCCAAAATCGGCCAAAAATCCCAACTCGGGCCCACACTTCAGAACCTGATAAAACTTACAAAATCTGATAATTCATTCAATTATGAGTCCAACCATACTAATTTCATCCAATTCCGACTCCGAATCGATGTTCAAACTCAATTACTCACTTTAGAAAAGTTTTTGATAAAAATCTCCAATTCTCCAATCAAAATATTAATTCAAAACTGAACTTCTATGATATTATTAAGATACATAAATTGTAGTTATATACTAAACCCTATGAAAAGAAGATAAGAACGCCGTGAAAATCACCTTAATTGGAGCTCTAGAATTCAAGAGATGCTCAAAATACCAAAAGCACGCAGTCTGGTTGTTTTTATACACAGGGATTTTTGCTTTTGCGATAAAAACTCTGCATATTTCCATCTGAGAATTATTCTTCCAAATCAATTCCAAATAACCTGAAAATCAAAACCGAAAATTAACATAAGTCATAATACATCATACGGAGCTACTCATGCCCGAAAACTACCGAGCGAAGAGCGATTGCTCAGAACGACTGGTCGGGTCGTTATATCCCCCCCACTTAAACATACGTTCATTCTCGAATGTGCCTAGAGTTGTTCCTAAATCCATCAAACCGCCGTATATCCTTGCCATGCACATACCCGGAGGTGATCCCACTTCACCCTATCCAATATAGGTCTAATAACACAACATGACTGAAAATTCTTAATCCAACCTAGCCTATAAATCTTAGAACCCAGTTTGCAACATCCAAGATTTTCTATAAGATCAGAAGCTCGCATCTACACACTGTATAAATTTGAACAAACTGTATCAAGCCATACCTGTAACCCAAGATGTAATCACATGATATACCTCAAAACTCAAATACTCATAGCGAAAATTTCTAATCACAGTAGCTGCTCAAAATAACCCAATGTCGGTAATAAACCTTTTATCAAATAAAGCCTCGTTCTAACACCTTCATGTATGCCAATGATGAAAGAAACACGCAAAAACTCATAGCCATTCGTTAGATCAACAAGTCATGGAGCTCCCTCTCATTCGACAAGGACTATAGCAAAATTTTAAGCTGACTTTCGATATTATTCTTTCTACCACAGTGTAATAAATTCCAATAGTATTCATTCTAGGTCCAATGACCCTCTCTCATCCAACACGACCATTCTAGTGACATGACACATCAATACAATCTAAACCCACAACTCGTACAATTTGTGCACCAATAAGAAACATTCCAAACGTACTCAATCATGGAATGACTCAGACGAGAGAACTGTCTCGTAATCTCAACAGGTACCGCCACAACACAATGCTAAGAACATATCACACACCGTATAACCAAAACACACAAATCTAACATAAAGGATTATGTCTCAACATAACTCCGCTATAATGCATGACCCATCCAAACGCTGGTCCATATTATATACCTCGAGCCACCCTGCTCAAAATCAATAACCACGCAAAATTAGACATCAAGCAGTCAAGCACCCAAAGTGCATTACCATAGCCACGGAGAAGCAAATGACACAATGCCACACAAAACCTAAAATAGAATAACGAATACGCCATCAACCAAGCAATACCCAATACTCTTCTCGCTCAAATTCCGCTATAAGACCCCAATCAAATTGCACTATATGTATATATAACTAACAAATCACAGCTCCTCGTAGCATAGAAGAGTAACTCAGAGATCATTTCAGAACACGAATAAGCTCAACAATAACCTAATGGCACATCCCTCAACAATAGCAATATGGAGCCAACCAATGGACCCCCAAATCAACTCTAGTCATCCACAAATAGAATAAATAACCCTCTGAATGTCCACTATGAATGAATCATAACACATACTATAATTTGGCTAGCTTCAGCCAAAACTTCACAGTCCATAATCATGAAATAATCTACTCATGAGAACTCCCAGTCTCTAAATCCATAGAGCACACGAATCCCCATATTCGATCCCAACTCTACCGCCCGAATATCTAAAACATCTCTCATACACGATCATCCCATGAGCAATACTTCTAAAATTCTTTCGCACCATTGATGATAGGCTATAATAACGTATTTTAGTCGATTATTACGCTCTAATTTACTGCACTTTAGTTGAGGTTGTGCTTTAATCGCTATTGTTTTGCACTAATTGTGTGTTTTATGCCTTGTAGGTGTGATTCTGAGCTATACAGATCTTTGGAATGAATTTAAGTGATTTTAAGCTTTGAAATCTGAGTAAAAGCTCAAGGAATTAAGTTGGGATCGTGTTCAGGGATCAAATTTGATAATTAAGTACGAACGAAGACTCGAGGAGGTATATTGCGCACTATCTAGTAATATAGACATAAATTTTCGCTCAGACCTCCATTGGGGCTCCATAATATATGGTTGGAAAGCTAACTCAAAGCTCTACAATTTTCATGTTTTACGTTTTTCCAAATTCTAAGCGGAATAGGGTGCAAAATGCAGTAGAAAGTGCACCGCGGTCCGCGCCGCGGTTTGAGGCAGTGCCTTCCGCGGTTGGCCACGGTCCGCCGCGGTTTGCCGCGGTCCAGGCGTGAAATATTGTTTTTTTTTTTTGCGTAGGAGAAGGTATAATTGTTTGGGCCCGACCCTAATTGGTATATATACATGGAAAAATGATATTTTTGAGGGAGGAGACATATTTTTGACACATATTTGACCTAAGGAGGCAAGAACACATTGAGAGCAAGACGGGGAATTCTTCAACAAATTTTTCCTTCCTCTTCCTATTTTTTTTATTGTTGATTATGACTTTTAGTATTGTAGTTTTACTTACTATTATGAATAGCTAATTCGTTTTCTAGGGTTTTGGTGAAACCCGTTGGGGATGAATTGGTTGTTATA
>MU665803.1:205088-277674 GCA_026770625.1 Nicotiana glauca
AAATATACAACTAAAGAAATCAACAACGGGGGAAAACCATTACCTTAGAACTTTATTCAAATTGTTTACAATTCAAGCATAGTTAGTTTTCTGTTGTTTATTTATTTTCAATCTTGTCGTCTTAGTGATATTAAACAAATACAACTAAGCCTTAGTTCTTCGTGGGATTCGACTCTGAACTTTTAGACCGGATTATATTTGCAGCGACCGCTTATCCTTTTTAGGACTAGAGTTGGGCGTGATCAGCCACATAGCAAAATTTGAATATCAGTAGTCGATCAACTAGGAGAGTTCCGCAATAACAATGAAGTATCCATGAATCAAAAGATATTTCCCTCTCTGAAATGTATACTCTCATCAAGCCATACCAAATAGTAATGTCATTTACCTAATCATCTGAAACCGTCCATGCTGCCTAAGAATTTATGCCCTTCCCTTCAAATCTGAATTGTGACCTTTCACATTCGTTCCCATACAACATGCCGCATATACCATGTCGTCATATGAAAAATACGAGAACTTCATAATCCACTCCGAGTCACAAACAGCTACATACCTAATTAGCCAAGAACTCTTTATTTGATTTCATCCGGAGAAAATTACTATACATAACATGCTCCCCACGCCAGTAAGAAATATACTCCTCGAACCGTGGTAGAAACTATTGAGATCTTATCGAAACCCATTTGCACATGATTAAGCCATCAGAAATAAATCTCTCCAACTCAACCAAGCCACGCCGGTCACCAAAAACTTAAGAGCATTTCCACAAAACATCTGTAGAAACCTACCACATCATAATCACCCAAAGAACCGATCATATCCACTACCATGCCGATCCAACCTACTACCAAGCTATCCTATTTCTCCGTGTTCCTTCTGAATTACCTTCAAATTGATACTTCTCCTCGCCATAATACCACAATCCTTAACCAAGACTCACCACACAAGACCCTAGCATAAAATACACCGCCCTAAGGCTCATAAACCGATGAATGCTCTCTTAAGAACCCCAAAAGTACCACAACCGAGATACCCACTCTAAAGAGACCTTCTGTAAATTTAAAGCTATTCATCTTAACTTCCTGATACTGAATGTAGAATCCATAATGATATAGAAATTTTTCGAGTCCCGACACTATCCAATGTAACCCTCATCTTCTAGCCATATACAAATCCGCAACATTCTCAATTGCCACGTATAAATCTTGAATTCATTAGAACTATTCTCGAGAGTCATTTACTCTACTCAAATCTCAATAGCACTGCCCAAACAAACTAAATGACCTGTGCCCCATTTGTACCCCAATACCCTAAGAAGTAATTCATACCTCTAAGCAACCGAACAAATATCTACTCCTTGAACACTACATCCTTCATGAATAACCATTCAATCAATCCATGATTTTCATATACCCATAGAGTGTAATACGACCCGTATCCAAAAATTCTCTTACTCGAGTCCTCCTCGATCTCAACCTCTATAAGCCATAACTGATTCACCAGTATACCTCAAACTGAAACCAATACAACACAACACATAACCACGCGATCAACCCATCGATAGCAGACTCCCCTACTTGGCTCAAAGCCAAGGAATAAAGCATTTGATAACTTATAATACCCATACTCTGTTGCTGCACAAAATCCCACACTGAAATTCAACTAAATCCTTCATAAGCTTATGTAACACAAACCATCTAATATCTTAAATCATCTGAAAATCTCGCGTTCACCCTTGTAACAGTCAAACAAACTCTCATAAACGATCAAAAATCAAATTGCAACACATATAATTCACTAGTAAAAGAGAACTCGCTATAAAATAACATAGGGATCACAAAAACCTTAGGACACCACGCGAGAGATAACCTACCTGCTTCGCCTCAAACTAAAATCTATTATACCCTTCCACAGTCATAAATATTATGCAATCACTTAATCTTCCTAAGTCTGAACTCATACCATGACATTAAAAACTACTTCATTTCTCAACTAAACAACATGAAAAGATCCTTTAACACACCCATAACTCAAGATTATACGTCGAATCAAGATGGAAACCAATCACTAAATAGTTCTTTTTACACCTCAAGTAAACACTTCTCATCACATTCAAACCATATCAACAAATCTCACAGTCACATTAGAAATTTGGGAATTTAGGGCTTGAGAATTGGCGAGTGAATTTTGGGGATTTGGATGACCATATGAGGTCGGATTTTGATAAATTTGGTATGGTTAGACTCGTGAGTGAATGGGCTTTAGAGATTGTAACGTTTGGTGGATTCTGATATGTGGGCCCAGGGACCGGGTTTGAGCGAATTTTGGATTTTGGTTATTATTTGGAATTTTTCTTGTGGAATCGGTTCCTTTAGCCTATATTGATCATATTGTGTTTCTTATGGCTAGATTCAGAGCGTTCGGAAGCCGAGTGAGAGGAAAGGGCATTGCGCAATAGGATTTTGATTGGTTTGAGATAAGTAGCGCTTTTAAACTTGGTTATGAGGGTTCAAAACCATGAACTATATGTTATTTGGTTAGTATTAAGGTGACGCACATGCCAAGTGATGGGCTTGAAGACATGTACTGTGAGAATCATGATCTGGTTCATTCCATGGCACCATTTAGTGACTCTTTCTTGTTGATATTCGTGTTTTCATCATGTCACTGATACTGTTGGGACTCCCAGTGGTCGTTTCTTTTTGTCATCTCACTGATTTCATTGATATTCTGTACTCAGTCATATTCATGCATTTCATATCATATCTCAGTCTTAGTTGTTATTTATTTTCACATTATGTCATTGTTCCGGGCTAGTTTTCATGGCATTGTGAGCCCGTGAGTTAGACCGGAGAGTGATGACTGAGTGAGGCTGAGAGCCTGATTATGAGTCACAGTCATGGGATCGGGCTGCACACCGCAGCGATTATATTGATTTTGGATAGCGCTTGGGATGAAGGAGCCCCTCCAGAGTCTGTACATGCCCCTAGTGAGCGTAGTTTATATTATTTTTTGGAGATGGATCTTCTCTATGAGGTTGGATTGGCCTATGCCCTCGGTACTGGAGACTGATAGTCAATGATGTATATATTTCGGATGGATTTTCCTTGGGCCGTGTGACCCATATACAGTATCGAGTGGTTGTGAGGTTATTATTATTATTATTACCTCGAGATGGATCTTCTCCATAGAGTTGGATTGGCCTTCTTCAGAAGTGATTAACTGTTGTTAGAGATATGTATAATCCGGGATGGATCTTCCCTAGTCCGTATGAGCCATATACAATACTGAGTAGACGAGCATTTGACAGTGTGAGCACATGAGAAATTAAGCGTAGTGCATCACATACAGGATGAGCATTGGCATGTAGATGTAGCAGAGTTTTATTCTTTACTTGTTCGTATCTACTCTGTTTTACTGTTTCAGCTGCCTATTATATTAAAAGCATGCCTACGTTCCTGCACATTAGTTTCTATTATTTCTGTTGTGATTGAGTTCGTCACTACCTTTCAGTCCACAGTTTGGACTCGTTACTTACTGAGTTGGTGTACTCACGTTACCCCCTGCACCTTGTGTGCAGATTCAAGCACTTTTGGTCCTAATGGTGTCACACCTCCTTTTTACACACCTACCCCAAAGGATAATGTATAAGGGAATTTTTCCATTTAAGGTGATATTATTCTAAATGGGATTATTTATTTATTTAGAGTCGCCACTTGGGATAGGTTTGGCTTTTGGTGTCCCAAGTCACCGGTTTATCTTGAATCCCAAATCGAGAAAAATTTTAACTTCCGAATAGAGTCTGCAAACCAGAAATTCTGAATAAGAAATTCTGTTGACCCAAGGGAAGGTGTTAGACACCTCCAGATCCCGTGGTTCTAGTACGGTCGCTTAAACTATTATACATGGCTAAAATCTGATTTTTATACATGTTATCCTATAATGCAATTTTAGAATTATTCACCGCTTTCAATTAAAAAACTTTTAAGAAAGTGAACGTCGTTTAAAACGTGTTTTTGGATCACGTCACATGAAATGCACCCGGATCCTCGACACATTTTATTCAACATTTTGGGATTTGGATTTGGGGTGCATAAAATGCACACCCGTATTTATTAAGGAAAAATTATTAAAAAGCGCGCCTAAAGCGACTAACGTGTTATTAACTTTGCGGGAGGCCATAAAAATTTGCTAAATGGCATGTCCCAAATTTTAAGTATTTTAATATAAACATTTAAAGAGGGCCACACAATTTATGAGTTTTATTTGGCGTGGCGCACCTCGTTTTATTTTTAAAGGCCATCCTAAAAGGGACTATTATTTTCTAGTATGGATTGTCTCTAAAAGGGGCCCTAATTAATTAACATTATTAATTGCTATTATTAAAAGTATACAAGGAATTTGGGCCTCAAGTTCAAGTCCACACTTGAACAAGAGGAAAACCTCTTAATTAAAGTATGCTACTTAACTAGAAGGCCCAAAATCCATGTTACAAAATTTAGGCCCCAGACCTAATACAAATTCAGGCCTTCAACGTTTTGGGCTCCAAAATTGGCCCAGGAGGAAGGAAAATATGCCTGCCCAGTTTTGGGCTTTTGATTATTTGGACGGCCCTGCTATCCTTTTGAAATTAATTGCTAGGCCTGTCAACTATTTTTGTAAAAAAAAAAGTGTACCACTTATTCTATTCAAATATTATCAAGCAAGTGTTCAAACCAGTATAGGGCTGGTCATTAGCTAATTATTAACTTGGAACCTAATAGTTAGTTAACTTCACAATTGTACACCTTAAACGAATTCAACAATGGTCTGGATACTATGAATAAATGTTGAAACTCATTCATGTTTATTTTAGCCATGGTTATCAAATTGAATCGAGACTCACCCAAATTGATATAAAACACAATATGTAAAGTATCTTGTTATTTTACGATTTGTAAGGATATAAGTGAAATCCTGTGAGTTGTGTCTTAATATGTATACAATGAACCAAATGATATGACCAACCCCTTCCTTTTCAAGCTACAAGATAAGTTCAAATGCTACCATATCTAAACTGAAATCTAATATATGCGTGACTGGCAGGATATATTCATACAATTCTATTATACCTGCTACCTAATTAAAGTAGAATCCACATGCTCATATTATTTCTGCCATTTAATTAGACATATGGAAACTTAAACAACTAGCTTCAACTAAATCGATTCTACTTAAACACTACATTTCATCATGCTGAAGTTCAAAACAGTCCAGAACAGTTCAAAACAGTCCAGTCAAGTACAAATAAGGTAATGTTCATGTCACTTAAATTTCAACTATTATTATTATACAATTCTAAAATTCGAAATCTAATACAAGAAGAACATGAATAGCACATCACTTTCTTCCATAATTCAATTATATTGTTGATTCAACTCTTAATACATTTGAGATTGGACAATACTTGGAAAGGAAAATACAATAAGAAGAAGGAGAAATCAGCAGCAGATTGAGTAAATAGCAGTGTCAAACAACAGATCACAGCAGCGGGGGAACAATTTGGAATCCAAAATAAAATCACAAAAGTCGAGAAACAAATAGCAGATGAACAACACCAATAAAAACACCCAGAATAGCCTTGATTGAACCCAAACACACTCAAAATTAACCCAGGAAGCTTCTGAAAAATTTCAGCAATCAGACACAAGAAATTTCAAGCCATTTTCATCTTTAATCTAAGCTAGAAACTCTAGTAGGAGCTGAAATTAGTAGCTGATCTAAGAGACTTCAATAGAAGAATATTTTTTTTGAGTTTTGTGTTTTTTTTTTTGTTTTTAGAAGGTTTCAGATCTAGAAGGATTTCAAATTTGGGTTTTTGAATTTGAGAAATTCAAATTTCAGATCTCAAAATCTGTAGAAACTTTTTGGGGGAATTTTCAGATGTTAAACTTGTGAAATAAGGCAGTGGGGACTGCCTTTTGTAGGCAAAATTGAGGAGAAGTTTCAGATTTTCATTTATCCCTTTTTACCCCTCTTTTATTTTTAGTTTTTACTAATTAATCCCTAAAGTTTTAGCTTTTTACCCAAGTTACTGCACTAAGTTTTGATATTTCAATTAAAGTCCTATTCTAGAAGATTCTAGAAGGTTCTAGTTTCAACTAGAGCATTATTTTCTATTTAGGAATACCTATGCTACCCTTTATTTAATATGAAATTTACTAACCTAGTACTAACTAAACCCAGCCCCTTTTACCCTGGTTGGAATATGACTATGGTTAAAACAAACAATTCTAATCCAACTAACTAAAACTAAATATCTTTTGAGCCTTATAACTAAAATAATTCTAATATCTTTCGAGCCAAATAACTAATAAAAAATCAACTGAAAAAAATAGAGTTGACCATCATAAGAAACAAAACTAAACTGATATAACCATGAATCAAACCATGAATAAAAATCAAAACAAAACAGGAATCAAATAAGGATTAAACAAAAATTAAACTAACCATGAGTAACCATGAATAAACACTAAACAGAGTTAACCATGAATAAAAATCAAACTAAACTAACCACGAATAAAAATCATGAGTAAAAACTAAACAAAAATCAATAACCATGAATCAAATGATGAATAAAACAGGAATCAAAACGTGAATAATACTAAACCAAACAGAGTTAACCATGAATAAAAATCAAAACAAAACAGGAATCAAACTAGGATTAAACAAAAATTAAACTAACCAAAATCAGAAAACCAAGAAGAAAACTTACTGATTTAAAGCTAAAACAAACACTAAGAACATGATTAAATAGAAAAAAGGAGAAACGAAAGAAATGCCTCAGTTTAAAAATGGAATTCCGGCCAGCCTTTTGAAATATTCGGACTGAAGCTGTCCTTAATTATGTGTTTCTATGAGAAACACAAGATTAAAGACTATTACAGTCCAAAATCAAACGAACCCTGAACTTTGAGAACTTAGGGTTTTCTGGGCAAAACTTCGATTCAAAATTCGACGAAGTCCGGTGGGGTTCGAAGGAAGTTAGACAGATATTTGTGATAAGGGGAAGGAGGAGGTCATGTGATGTCAATTTGGTGAGATTTGGAGGATTTAGGGTTTAGGCTGGATTTTCGATTTGATATTCAAGGAGTATGGTGAGGATTCGAGAGACGGGGCTTGGGGGTTTGGAAAGAGGAGGGGAAGGCGGTTCAAGGGTGTTAATTTGGACTGGTTTGGGTGATCGCCACTAGACACGACGGAGGCGGCGAACACTGTTTGAATTATTCGAAGAGTTGGAAGATGATTTGAGGAAAAGCATGGCCAGATTCGTAATGAGGGGCCTGAGGTGGTGTGGTGGTGTAAATTTGGGTGTCGTTGGAAGCCGGCCGCCGTCGTAGGCGATTTCCGGCCGGCGGCGGACGGCGGAGGACGGTGGGGGTTCTGTCTCTAGGGTTGAAATGAGAGAGACAATAGGTAGGGGTCTGGGGGGTGGTAGTTGTTAGGACACTTATATCAATGCATGTGGGGTTACCGTCCGTTGGGTCAAGTAACATCGACGACTCAAATCTTATGGAATCAAAACGGTATTGTTTCTTTTATTATGGTGCTGGACTGGCTTTCTTGAGATGGGCTGGACCAATTTGAACGAGTTTTGAGAGGAGTTTTTGGGCTGGTGTTGGACATGGCCAAAATTACACCATACAACCTTTTAATCTTTTAAATTCTCAATTTCTTTATTTGTTTTTCTTCTTATTCAAATTTTTAGATTTTATTAAGTAAAAAATTAAAAATAGATAAGACTTGATTTAACTCTAAAATCAAACTAATTAATTCTCAAAAATCAAACAAATCCTAGTTTAAAAAGAAAACTTAAGGAAAAATCAAAAACTAAAAGTAAAACAATGCAAAAGGGCTATTTTATTATTTTCTCTAATTTTTGCAATGTTAATTAACTAATGAAAATGTTAAAATGAGGTTCTAAATGCAAGTATGCTATTTTTTTTGTATTTTTTCATGAGTTATATCAATTAAAAATGCACAAAAATGCACTTAATCACAAAATCATGCAATTAATTCCCTAAAATTCAAATAATAAAAGAAAAATCCTAATTTTAATGAATTTTATAGGAGTGATTTAAGCGAGGCAAAAATCACGTGCTCACAACTGCCCCTCTTTACTTGGAGACACGAAGGATTTTCGGGCAAAGATAAATGAGCAACTGTGAGAGATTTTTGCCTGCTCGGCACTCCATGAGAAGCATTTTGAAAACCATCTGACCGAACCCTGTTTCAAAGGTTGCCTACATATCCTTGGCTATAAAGGAATCAAGTCAGTGTAGTTCTGGAAGGTTTGGTAGCTAGGACTACCAGAAGCTGTGATTTCACTGCTGTTGCTGCCGCTACTGCTTGCTGAACTCCTTATTACACCAAAAGGAAAATCAAAGCTAAGCTAGCTATGCCTATTAACTATGAGTTACAAGATTCCTATCTATAAATCTCTTGAAGTTTGATCCTGAGTCTTAGCTGATTTTGCTGTGGACTCCGATCTGAATCTTGATGCTCGCAAGTTGTAGGTGTCGTTTCTTCCTGCAGCACTGGGTCAGAGCGGGATCAGTGGAGCTTATGTCTTCAATTGAATTTTGAGCAGTCCGCACCTTTGTTTGCTTTTAACATTTGAGTTCATTTCTTTTTGTTCTTTTCTTCTTTTCTCTATTCTGGAATGAGACTCATTCCGCAGGTCATCTCGAACCCCTGTGCCTCGATGTCAAACTTGCTTAAGACACCAAAACGAACAAACAAACAAAATTTTTCTGCCCCAGTTTTCACTATGAAAATTTCGTGAGTTAGTTTTGACACATATCTAAGCGATCAAATCAGGATTATGTATCCTTGGGAATGAAGCCAGGTTATGCTGGGAAATGACCGGGTTATGCCGGAAAAGTAAAAGGTCATCGAGTTATACCGGGATGGAAAGAAAAAAGCTCATTGGGTTATGCCAGGGAGATCTATGGGTTACGCCAGGATGGAAAGAAAAAAAAGCTCCTTGGGTTATGCTAGGGAGATCCACGGGTTATGCCGGGATGGGAAGAAAAAAAAGCTCATTGGGTTATGCTAGGGAGATCCACGGGTTATGCCGGGATGGGAAGAAAAAATCTCCTTGGGTTATGTCAAGGAGATCCACGGGTTATGCCAGGATGGAAAGAAAAAATCTCCTTGGGTTATGCCAGGGACATCCACGGGTTATGCCGGGATGGAAAGAAAAAAGCTTATTGGGTTATGCCAGGGAGATCTACGGGTTATGCCGGGATGGGAAGAAAAGCTCCTTGGGTTATGTCAGGGAGGTCCAAGGGTTATGCCTGGATGGAAAGAAAAAAGCTCCTTGGGTTATGCCAGGGAGGTCCACGGGTTATGCCGGGATGGGAAAAAAAGCTCCTCGGGTTATGCCAGGGAGATCCACAGGTTATGCCGGGATGGGAAGAAAAAGCTCCTTGGGTTATGCTAGGGAGATCCACGGGTTATGCCAGGATGGAAAGAAAAAAGCTCCTTGGATTATGCCAGGGAGATCCACGGGTTATACCGGAATGGAAAGAAAAAAGCTCCTTGGGTTATGCCAGGGAGATCCGCGGGTTATACCGGGATGGAAAGAAAAAAGCTCCTTGGGTTATGCCAGGGAGATCCACGGGTTATGTCGGGATGGAAAGAAAAATGGGTTATGCCGGGATGGAAAGAAAAAAGCTCCTTGGGTTATGCCAGGGCGATCCGCGGGTTATGCCGGGATATCTAGGGAATGGGGCCCTATGCTACCATGATTTTTTTTTCTTTTGGGATTTTCATTTTCACTTCTTCTTCTTCTTTCTTTCTTCTTCTTTTCTTCTCTTCTTATTTGTTCCTTTTATTTAGCAAAACGCATGAAAGAATTTAGGGAGAAACTTCCTTTTCGGTCGATTCCCTATTGCAAAGTTGTTTCAGCGTTGCACCTGCTTCTTGCTTGGTTGCTTTGAATTACACCTATTTTAACTTTCAACAAAGAACAATTTGTTAGTTTGAAATGGTGGTTGGTTTTGTGGTCTTGATCATCTTGATTGTTTGATCCCGGCCTGATTTCCGTTGAGAATTTTGCTGCTTACTAGCCTTGAGGGTGAATCTCTTTTCAAACCGACAGGACTGATCTTTTAGGATTTCATGATGACTCGCCCCTGTGGGCTCTGTCCTTTTCACTTTATTCTACTCTTAGGACATTTGTCTTTGACTTCCTTTCCTTTCCAATGTCTTTGCTTTGAAAACATCAACCACCGTAGCCAGTCGGGATTGGCCTGACACACCCGCTGAGGCTGGGTATTTTCTTTGGCCTTTGCCAGGCGAAGCCCTATAAAACCAGTCTTTCCACCTTTCTTTGTTATAGTCTCGGAATCAGAGTTAAACCGAAAGGGATTCAAAGAAGAAGTATTCCAAAAGGCAAGCATATGAGTTTAAAAGAGAGGCGTCCCTTTCGGGGGGAAAGGAATGACTTATCTGGTGGGTGCATGCTGACTTCAAATGGACATGACATGCTTCTTGGACTGGATGCCCGGCCCACACAAACTTTCCAGCTTCTCGTGAACCCATTGATCCATATTTCAAAACCAGGGAACCTTGCCAGGACTCTTTTAGTGGTGAGATGTCTTCATTTCGGCGGATAGCGCCCTTTGTAGGTTTTATCTAATCGACCTCTCCCATTTCTCTTCTCACCGTCGCCCGATAGTGCTCTTTACGGGTTTTCATCAAACGGACTCTCTCATTTTCAAATTCTCTGCTCACCGTCGCCTTATGGTGCCCGAAGGTTTTCACCGATAAGGCTCTCTCATTTTATTTCTCTCAATCAAATTCCAACAATGTTGTTTTCAATTCCCATGTCTCTGCCAATTGACAGAAGGACTTGGACAAGGTTTTGGATAAAAGAATTTTGGACAGAAGTACAACTTTGGAACCATTTTGGCGGACTCATGGTCGAACCATTATATCATCTACCCCAGTTTCAACTTTTGGGGGAATTGGAATCTTTGTTTTGGTATGACTGAACCCTAGCGAGAGGCTGCCTACGTATCCTTCTGGAATCAAGTCAAACGTAGTTCAGGAAAACATTTGTTTTTGTTGTTTTTGTTTTTGTTTTTTCTTTTCTTTTATTTTTCTTTTCATCATATTTTCTTTTTCTTTTTCTTTTTCTTTTTCTTTTTCTTTTTCCCTTTTTTTTGTTTTTTTCGATGGTACTTCCGAGTTCCAAAGAGGGTAGCCAAAAAAAAGTAACCGGCTCAAATGGGTTTACGAAGGGTTGACAGTGTTTGGATAGCAAGAAGAAAAGCCTTCGTCATCTCTATTGTACAAAAACCAACACCTCAGAGAGCCTAGACATTGTAACTTTTTACTGCATCTGCATTCATAGCTGTTTCGGGATCATTTCCTTCGATATCTCCCAAATACAATGCTCCTCTCAGCAATATTTCTCGGATGATGTATGGACCCTTCCAATTTTGCTTCCTGGTGATGAGGGAGAATGCGTCTTAACACGAGTTGTCCCACTTCAAAATTCCTGGGACGCACCTTCTTATTGTAAGCGCGGGTCATTCTTTGTTGGTACATCTGCCCGGATGTGCTCTAAGTATAACACACTCTTTTGTTGTAATGTATGGACCTTTCCAAACCGCGGACCAATTTTCCTTCAATTGTTCCAATTCTTTGTTTTATTTCCTCAAGGTTACCTTCTTTGCATTTCGACTCTTGATTCATTATTTCGAAAATCTGACAACGTTTTGGGATCTAGGCATGAAGTCCGCAAGCATGTTATGTTATTTTAAAGCTGCATTATTAGAGCTAAAGAGAAGAAATGAAGGAGAAAAAATAGCAAAATCAGAAAGAACAAAGAAAAAATGAACGATGAAATATTGATTTCATTTCTTGGAATTTTGAAGATAACAGGGTTCACATTCGGGAATTTAAAGACAAGAAAGCACAGGAAACATCCGAGTTACACCCTGGAATAACTTGGGATGTAGAAAAAGTAGCAGGACGGGTCTACTAGGACTCCCGCCTGATCAGGAATGGTGCAGCCTCCCAGTTTTGAAGCTTGGCGCTTGGTCCCATGTATAACACCTCAGCTGTGCTAGTGCCCTCTCCCGATTGGACCATGTGGGTTTCGTAGAGCATTTTCCTCATTGCCTCATGTATTTCCTCAGTTTCTTCAGCCGTGAAAACCTCATCATCTTCCTCTTTACTGTACTTAGGCTTGACAAAAGTTTCATACAAATGTACCACCTCATAATCGGCCATTTTCATTTTTTGAAAGAAAACTTCGGCTTCCTCAGCATTCACAGGCTTCTTAGGCGGGAAATGCCTTCTGGTGGCATTATTTACTTCCTCTACGTTTGAATATTTCTCAACAGGGGGGTTTTCTAGCAGCTCTCCCAAGATCCCTTTAAACTTATACGTAACCACCGTCTGATGATAATTCCATGGTACCGCAGCAAGGCTCGTCATAGGCTTCTGTGGTACGCATCCAATAACCACTGGCTCACTCAGCCGAGGGGTTTGATTGTCCCCCACACCACATAGGCTTGCTTGGGTACGTACATTTGTGTTCCTTTTTTCAAATCAATTTTCTTTTCTGGTTCTGTCTTGGTGATTTTGCTCTTCTTTTCCCCTTCCTCTTGCTTCGAGGCCACCTTTGGCTTTCTTTTCGCATCAGCTATAGCAATTATAGCTTTTAAGGCTGGATCAAACTCCCTATCTTCACAAATCATCCCGATTACTGGCCCGTTGTTGTGAGCGGGAAGCGGATTATTGGTCATATTTGGGACATCCTCATCCTTCAACACAATTTTCCCTTGCTCCATTAAGTTCTCCACCACTTGTTTCAGAGTCCAACAGTCATTTGTATGATGGTCTTCTGCCCCTGAATGATATGCATACCTGACACCAGCTCCGTAGGCAGGCAATGCCGGGTTTTGTCTGTTCTGAGGGACCGACTGCAGTAGACCCATTTGGACAAGTTTCGGGAATAAACTAGAGTAAGATTCACCAATTGGGGTAAAGTTTGGTCTCCTAGGTGGTTCCCGAGGACGAAAGTTATTCTGTGGAGGTCGAGGATTATAGTGGTTCCGGTGGGGGGGCTGATTTCTTGGGAATGGAGGTTGATTTCTGTTGGCATGTGGCTGCGGTCGGGAAAAGGGTTGAGCGTTCATGATCGCATATGGTTGTGGAGGATAATCCATGTCAGGATGAGGGTAGTAGTGTTGAGAGGTTCTCTCAAAAAACATGGGTCTAGGTGCCCGGTGTCCTCTTGCCCCTGAGGCTGCCATAACCTTTTCTTCTTTCTTATTACCTTTGGCCATTCCTCCCGACCCGCCTTGGATGGCTTGGGAGGTTGCTCTGATGGCCGACCGACTCAAAATCCTGCCCGTTTTCAAACCATTCTCTACCATTTCACCAATTTTGATTGCTTCTGCAAAAGGTTTGCCCATGGCCGACATCATGTTTTGGAAGTAATATGCTTCCTGGGCCTGAAGGAAGACGGTGACCATTTCTATTTCATCCATGGAAGGTTTCACCCTTGATGCCTGTTCGCGCCACTTTATAGCATATTCCCTGAAGCTTTCCGAGGGCTTCTTCTTCAAATTTGTTAAGGAGTTCTGGTCCGGTGCAATGTCGATGTTGTATTGAAACTGCCTTACAAAATCTCTAGCAAGATCGTCCCAAATGTGCCATCTTGAGACGTCTTGGTCCATGTACCATTCTGAGGCAATGCCTACTAAACTTTCCCCGAAGTATGCCATCAACAGCTCTTCTTTTCCACCGGCCTCGCATAACTGATTGCAATACTTTTTCAGGTGAGCAATAGGATCGCCAAGCCCATCATACTTTTCGAACTTTGGCATTTTAAGTCCCATGGGCAGGTGCACGTGAGGGAACATGCACAGATCTGTATAAGAGACACTTTTCTGCCCGCTTAAACCTTGCATATTCTTTAAACTCTGCTCCAGGCTCCTCATTCTTTTTGCCATCTCATCTTGTTTAGGAGCTTTGGGAGTTTTATCTTACCCTGGTGTAAGCTCAAATGGTGGTGGCTGAGAGTAGGTATATGTGGGATATTGAGCAGGATCCGCCTGAAAGACAGGGTTTTGGAAGGTAAAAACCGAAGCATCAAAAGCAGGCCTTGACAGTGAAGGTTGTGTTGTAGTAGAGCATGGTGGAGCAGTGAAAATATTAGGAGCTGCTCTTGATGGGAACACCTAGGGGCGGACCTCAGAAGGTGTTCCTATGAAGTGAGCGGTCATAGTAGGCTATCCCAACGGAGTATTTGGGTGGCTAATGGTGACGTTGGAAGTACCCCCGGATCTAGGAAATAGTTCAGGAAATCTCGGGATGGCATTTGAAGGTTCTCTTCCATTGGTCCAGGAGTCCCACATCTCCATCACTAGGAAACATAATATCCGGTTCTCTTCCGCTGTGGCAGATTCGGAGGATAGGATCCCTGAGATGGGGCTATCTTCAGTGATAAGAACTGGTGGCAGAGTCATTTCAGACGACATCTCTATACTTCATTTTGATCTGGTGAAATATCGATGTGATTCCAGCTTACCACAAACCAACCACCATTTCTAAATGCCTAAGCTGGAATTTGACAGCAACAACGATTAGTTTGAAACAAGTAACAGATAGGTAACCGCACATTGGGGTGTGATGCACCTATACAGTTAAATGAGTATCTACATGTTTGCAATGGTTGCATGCGTCATCCCGGCTTTTTCCTTTGTTTTTCTTGCTTTTTCTTTCTCTTTTTGTTTTTCTCTCATTTTTCTTTTCCCTCTATTTTTTCATTTTCCTTTGCCATGGTTTTTCTCTCGATTCCGTATTTTCTTCTTTTGCGTTTCTTTTCCTCTCTTGTTTTCCTTTTATTTCCTTCCCTCGTATTTCTTTTTTCTCTCTCTCTTTTCTTAGGGTTATGGTCGAATCTTATGGAAATTGCCTACGTATTATGACCCCGCATGAATCAGACCAAGCGTAGTTCTTGCAAATAAATGCAAAAATAGGAAATAATTTTTGGGATTTTTTCAATTTTTCATTAATAAAACTCCGATTACAAAGATACTAGACTATTTTTTTTTCCTAAAAGGGAAAATTACAAAACAGACTCAAAATAACAAAATACAGACTCGATAACCAGGAATACATCAAAGCTTCAAATCCTTGGGCCCGCGGGCCATCGTTCGGCATCACCGCGGGCCTGCGTGTAAGACCCCTTTGTAACTGCTCCAAATCATTCATAACCTGACGAACAAATATCATCACTGTAGCAAATAAAGTGGTACGACCCATTCTTTTGCCGGCTTGGCATTTCATGACAATATAATTTGCAATGCCTCTGATTCTTTCCTTGATCCGACCCTTTTCCTGGAGTAGTCGGCTTATCTGCTGGTTGCGAGCCTCTAAAACCTTGGAGTCGTGGAAATGATGGTCTTGCAACAGTTTTATTTCTTTCTCCATCTCGGTGATTAGCCCATAGCATTGTTCCCTCTCAGCCTGAAATTCTTTGTCCAGCCGGGCTGCTTTATCTTCAAGGGTGTTCATTTTTCTTTTCATATTAGCAATGGTTCCCTCATAATTTCTTTTCATTTGTTGTATAAATTGGGCTCTTTCATCTATCTTCTTTGCCCAGTGTGCCCGGATTTTTGCCATGTTCCCTTCAGATTTATCCAATTCTTCCTGGCACTCCAAGACTTGCTTTTTCAGCCCTTTTTATCAACCTCTCGTCGGACCGACTTCTTTCTTGATTTTTAGCGGCTATTTTTATTTGTTGGATTTGAGCCTTGAGAGCTTCATTCTCTTGGGTCAGTTTCTTTTTGTCACCTTCGTCGGCTGCAGCTTGCAAGCTGTTTTCAAACCAAAGATCCTGAACTTGCTTTTCCAATGCTCCTATTCGGGCCCTGTACTCCTTTTCTTTGGCTAACCAATCCCATTTCACCTGGGCCCCATAAGTGAATTGTTGTGCATGTGGCCTTTTGGCGGGTCTCTCGGGAATTTGAAATCTTTTGCCAAACCAGACCAAGTATTTGGGGTCCACTTCGCCTCTAGCCTGATCCTATACTATAGTTTTAGGCTCAAGGAATCTGCACTCATTCCATATTTGTCGGATTTTTCCTTCCGGAAAATGCAGCTTTTGGACCTAACTCAATGATTTGCCCGCTTAGGTCTTCGTCATTATAAACAGTTTGGAATCTACCTAATTGCCGCAGGACTCGGTAAGAAGCGTAGGGTTGGATGCTCCGAATGCCCATCAAAAGAATATAAGGTACTTCCGCCGATATGTACACAGCTTCAGTAGCAGGAAGCCATCTAAAAGCCCATTCAACTTTATCCGCAGTCAAAGATCTCAAGCATGACAACCAAGCCTCAGTGCCCTCGGGGAACTCAATACCTGTTACCCGGGTCCCAAACTCCGCAATACAACTTAGCCCAATTAAACCATAGTTCATATACCCCGTGCGATGACAAAGGTGCTCCTGTATCCATAGTTGTAGTAATAGATTGCAACCCTGAAAGAATTTTATACCCTCTCGGCACATGGTTAAAGCTCGGTACATTTTTGCCACAATCAAGGGAACCACCGTGCTATTAGACTTCTTTATGGTAACATCCAACATTCCCACAAGGCCAATGTCTATGTGACCGTCTTTTCGTGGACAGACCACGACCCCTAAAAAAGCTACCATGAAAGCAAATCCCCGCCGGGCCTCCCGTTTATCTTTGTTTCCGGCATGTGTCAAACCGGTGTTGGGCTCCTCAAAACCTTTTGGGTTGACATATCGGTGATATAAGAAATGCAGTGTGCAACACCCTTCTGCTAGCTGGTTATCTTGAATGTCCCGACTGATGCTCAACAAGTCTAAGAATCTGTGGAGGGTTACGGGTCTAGGTGCCAATGGGTATCTACTCCGGAGGTTCCCGGTGAGACCCACATATCCCGCAATCTCCTCTAGTGTGGGTGTAAGCTCAAAGTCCGAGAACCGGAATACATTACGAGTTGGGTCCCAGAATGGTATCAGTGCCTCAATAATATCCGTTCTTGGTTTGATGTTCAGTAATCCAACGAGACCACCCAAAACCTTGACCACGGTTTCTCTACTACCTTTTCCCAAGTCATTCCACCACATGTGGAGCTTCAAAGGAATCTCACTCACTACTGAGAAGGGTTTGATGTCAGTGGTATTCATCCTGCACATTTATTTAAAGGGGATTTAATGACTTATTTTGACCTAACACAGAAAAATGGCTACTTTTACAAAAATTTCTTTATTTAGAAAAACAAGGACTTGGTTTTGCAAATATGGTCTTTCAGTACTTCTGGGAGAAAGATTTAAAAGTTGTGCCCGCAAACCATTTAAAAATTACTCAAGGTGGCTGTTCTTGCAAAAACAGCCTTCCAGCGCCCTTTTGGAGACATTCGACTTATTTTAACAAGAATGGCATAACCCGACTTATTTATGATGAAAAATTAAAATGTTGACATTTTTTGGCTATTTTTGCAAAAAGGAGGTTGGACCCGATAAGGGTTGCCTACGTATCTCACATCCGGTGAGAATCAAACCAGCGTAGTTCGGGCAGTTTTGTCAAAATCAAATGTATGTTTTTTTTAACAACAATTTTTTTTTTAGTTTTCAAATATTTTCTTTTCTATATTATCAAAAATTTGGCAGTATTTCGGTACTATTTTGGCATTGGTTTTTTCAAAACAAATGGTCACCCTCACTTAGTCCTAACACTGCTATTTTTCTCAATTTTCTCTCCCTATATACAAGCCGGTCAACATTCAAAGCCGAGGAAATAAATGCGCAAGTAGCATGTAAGATGCATCAGGATGGTCTTTCATTTCAGGTCACCTATCCTAGACGGACCCAACCCCTGTGTTGAGTCCCCTAAGTCAAATGCACATGATGCACACAAATGTTCCTACTAGGGATCCGACATGAGGTTTTGTTCTTCTAGGTTTAAACCCTAGGTTTATTGGTCTAGACCTGGCTTACCCGAGCGGACAACGCGAGCCGAGGGGGAGGCAGCGTACCGGGGATACAGAAGCTCCGCCGGCTTAGCAACTTATCCAAACCTCGTTCTAAATGGGAAAAGACTCTAAACAGAAGAGAATCTACACGAAGTGCACCCTTCTCCATGATGGAGAAGACTCAGATAGAGGAAGGGATTCGTAGCAGTTTATATATAGAATTCAGCAAATATCAATGCGGTAAAACATTTAGCACATATAGCATGGAATATGTAGAAAAATCAGATAAAGCCAAAGATAACAATTATACTAAGCTCGAATTCTTGAACCGTGAATCGAAATTTTGGGTTCGTTTCCCCAGCAGAGTCACCAGAGCTGTCACACCTCCTTTTTTACACAACTACCCCCGAAGGATAATGTATAAGGGAGTTTTTCCATTTAAGGTGACATTATTCGAAATGAGATTATTTATTTATTTAGAGTCGCCACTTGGGATAGGTTTGGCTTTTGGTGTCCCAAGTCACCGGTTAATCTTGAATTCCAAATCGAGGAAAATTTCGACTTCCGAATGGAGTCTGCGAACCAGAAATTCTGAATAAGAAATTCTGTTGACCCGAGGGAAGGTGTTAGGCACCCCCGGATCCCGTGATTCTAGCACGGTCGCTTAAACTATTATACATAGCTAAAATCTAATTTTTATACATGTTATCCTATAATGCAATTTTAGAATTATTCACCGTTTTCAATTAAAATTTTTTTAAGAAAGTGAACGTCGTTTAAAACGTATTTTTAGATCACGTCACATGAAATGTACCCGGATCCTCGGCACATTT
Organism: Nicotiana glauca; assembly: GCA_026770625.1. Lineage (NCBI taxonomy): Eukaryota > Viridiplantae > Streptophyta > Magnoliopsida > Solanales > Solanaceae > Nicotiana > Nicotiana glauca. The sequence continues at coordinate 223,935 of MU665803.1, forward strand.
TATTCACTATTTTGGGATTTGGATTTGGGTTGCATGAAATGAACACCCGTATTTAGGAAAGTAAAATTATGAAAAAGCGCGCCTAAAGTGACTAACATGTTATTAACTTTGCGGGAGGCCATGAAAATTCGCTAAATGGCACGTCCCAAATTCTAAGTATTTTAATATAAACATTTAAAGAGGGCCACACAATTTATGAGTTTTATTTGGCATGGCGCATCTCGTTTTGTTTTTAAAGGCCATCCTAAAAGGGACTGTTATTTTCTAGTATGGATTGTCTCTAAAAGGGGCCCTAATTAATTAATATTATTAATTGCTATTATTAAAAGTATACAAGGAATTTGGGCCTCAAGTTCAAGTCCACACTTGAACAAGAGGAAAACCTCTTAATTCAAGTATGCTACTTAACTAGAAGACCCAAAACCCATGTTACAAAATTTAGGCCCCAGACCTAATACATATTCAGGCCTTTAACGTTTTGTGCTCCAAAACTGGCCCAGGAGGAATGAAAATACGCCTGCCCAGTTTTGGGCTTCTGATTATTTGGACGGCCCAACTATCCTTGTGAAATTAATTGCTAGGCATGTCAACTGTTTTTGTAAAAAAAGTGTACCACTTATTCTATTCAAATATTATCAAGCAAGTGTTCAAACCAGTATAGGGCTGGTCATTAGCTAATTATTAATCTGGAACCTAATAGTTAGTTAACTTCACAATTGTACACCTTAAACGAATTCAACAATGGTCTGGATACTATGAATAAATGCTGAAACTCATTAATGTTCATTTTAGCCATGGTTATCAAATTGAATCGTGACTCACCCAAATTGATATACAACACAATATGTAAAGTATCTTGTTGTTTTACAATTTGCAAGGACATAAGTGAAATCCTGTGAGTTGTGTCTTAATATGTATACAATGAACCAAATGATATGAACAACCCCTTCCTTTTCAAGCTACAAGACAAGTTCAAATGCTGCCAAATCTAAACTGAAATCTAATAAATGGGTGACTGGCAGGATATATTCATACAATTCGATTATACCTGCTACCTAATCAAAGTAGAATCCACATGTTCATATTATTTCTGCCATTTAATTAGACACACGGAGACTTAAGCAACTAGCTTCAACTAAATCGATTCTACTTAAACACTACATTTCATCATGCTGAAGTTCAAAATAGTCCAGTCAAGTACAAATAAGGTAATGTTCATGTCACTTAAATTTCAACTATTATTATTACACAATTCTAAAATTCGAAACCTAATACAAGACGAACATGAATAGCACATCACTTTCTTCCATAATTCAATTATATTGTTGATTCAACTCTTCATACATTTGATATTGGAGAATACTTGGAAAGGGAAATACAATAAGAAGAAGGAGAGATCAGCAGCAGATTGAGTAAATAGCAGTGTCAAACAACAGGTCACAGCAGTAGGGGAACAATTTGGAATCCAAAATAATATCACTAAAGCCCAGGAACAAATGGCAGATGAACAGCACCAATAAAAACACCCAGAACAGCCTTGATTGAACCCAAACAAACTTAAAATTAACCCAGGAAGCTTCTGAAAAACTTCAGCAATCAGACACAAGAAATTGCAAGCCATTTTCATCTTTAATCTAAGCTAGAAACTCGAGTAGGAGCTGAAATTAGTAGCTGATCTAAGAGACTTCAATAGAAGAATATTTTTTTTGAGTTTTGTGTTTTTTTTGGTTTTTAGAAGGTTTCAGATCCAGAATGATTTCAAATTTGGGTTTTTGAATTTGAGAAATTCAAATTTCAGATCTCAAAACCCGTAGAAACTTTTTGGGGGGAATTTTCAGACGTCAAACTTGTGAAATAAGGTAGTGGGGACTGCCTTTTATAGGCAAAATTGAGGGGAAGTTTCAGATTTTCATTTACCCCCTTTTCCCCCTCTTTTATTTTCAGTTTTTACTAATTAATCCCTAAAGTTTTAGCTTGTTACCCGAGTTACTGCAGTAAGTTATTGATATTTCAATTAAAGTCATATTCTAGAAGATCCTAGACGGTTCTAGTTTCAATGTTTTCTATTTAGGAATACCTATACTACCCTTTATTTAATCTGAAATTTGCTAACCTAGTACTAACTAAACCCCGGCCCCTTTTACCCTGGTTGGAATTTGACTATGGTTAAAACAAATAATTCTAATCCAACTAACTAAAACTAAATATCTTTTAAGCCTAATAACTAAAACAATTCTAATATCTTTCGAGCCAAATAACTAAAAAAAAAAATCAACAGAAACAAACAGAGTTGACCATCTTAAGAAACAAAACTAAACTGATATAACCATGAATAAAAATCAAACTAAACTAACCACGAATAAAAATCATGAATAAAAACTAAACAAAAATCAATAACCATGAATAAAACAGGAATCAAAACATGAATAAAACTAAACTAAACAGAGTTAACCATGAATAAAAATCAAAACAAAACAGGATTAAAACCAGGATTAAACAAAAATTGAACTAACCAAAATCAGAAAACCAAGAAGAAAACTTACTGATTTAAAGCTAAAACAAACACTAAGAACAGGATTAAAATAGAAAAAAGGAGAAACGAAAGAAATACCTCAGTTTAAAAATGGAATTTCGGCCAGCCTTTTGAAATATCCAGACTGAAACTTTCCTTAATCATGTGTTTCTATGAGAAACACAAGGTTAAAGACTATTACAGTCCAAAATCAAATGAACCCTGAACATTGAGAACTTAGGGTTTTCTGGGCAAAACTTCGATTCGAAATTCGAGGAAGTCCGGTGGGATTTGAAGGAAGTTAGAGAGATATTTGGGATGAGGGGAAGGAGAAGGTCATGTGATGTCAATTTGGTGAGATTTGGAGGATTTAGGGTTTAGACCAGATTTTTGATTTGATATTCGAGGAGTATGGTGAGGATTCGAGGGACGAGGTTTGGGGGTTTGGAAAGAGGAGGGGAAGGTGGTTCAAGGGTGTTAATTTGGACTGGTTTGGGTGATCGCTGCCAGACACGACGGAGGCGGCGAACACTGTTTGAATTATTCAAAGAGTTGGAAGATGATTTGAGGAAAAGCATGGCCAGATTCGTAATGACGGGGGCTGAGGTGGTGTGGTGGTGTAAATTTGGGTATCATTGGACGCCGGCCGCTGCCGTAGGCGATTTCCAGCTAGCGGCGGATGGCGGAGGACGGTGGGGGTTCTGTCTCTAGGGTTGAAATGAGAGAGACGATAGGTAGGGGGTCTGGGCGGGTGGTAGTTGTTAGGGCACTTATATATCAATGCATGGGGGGTTCCCGTCCGTTGGATCAAGTAACATCGACGGCTCAGATCTTATGGAATCAAAACGGTGTCGTTTTTTTATTATTGTCACGACCCAATTCCCAAACCCGGTCGTGATGGCGCCTCTTGTGAAGACAAGGACAACCAACAGAACATCAATACCTCTTAAGTAGTTACTTAGCATGGATAAATCCAAAACATTAATAAAATTATCATAAACACGGAAGACAAGTGATAAAAACATTTAACACCATCCCGACATAGCCCGAAATCGGGGTGTCACAAGTCATGAGCTACTACAGAGTTTAAATTTAAGACTACAAATGTAAAGTCTGATACAGCGGTCCGAAGGAAAAATCCAAAGATATGAAATAGGAGAGATAAAGGCTGCGGACGTCAACAACTACCTCATCACTCCGACTAGCCTCCTGATGTGGGAAGGATCATTGCTCAGGGGTAGACTCCGAAATGCATGTATCTGCACACATGGTGCATGGAGTAATGTGATTACTCCGACCTAGTGAGTAACAACAATAAATAATATCTGAAAGTAAGAAAACACATAACAGCACAAGGTAGTTCTATATCAGGCAGTAAAAGCAGTAAATCCATAGAACAGAACAGTATAAAAGTGAAATTCCCTTTTTAAAGTAAAACCAGTAAAATCAGGCAAGATATCAAATAGATAGTGAATAGAAATCTGCCCCTTGGGCTCAGTATCAATCGCTCAAAAATAGTATCAGCCCCTCGGGCTCAGTATCACATCACTCAGATCAGTATCAGCCCCCCGGGATCAGTATCACATCACATGGGTACCCGCGCTTACTAGGGGTGTACAGACTCAAGGAGGGGCCCCTTACGGCCCAATCGCAATATCAAGCCACCTCGTGGCATATAAATCAAGGCCTGAAAGCCTGCTCACATCACACTCAAGGCCTGAAAGCCTGCTCACATCACACTCGAGGCCTGAAAGCCTCCTCACATATCACTCGAGGCCTGAAAACCTTCTCACCTCACGCTCAAGGCCTGAAAGCCTCACTCAGTCCAGAAAAAAAATATATCATAAGCCCCTCAGGCTTCAATAAATAATAGTTCTCAGCCCATACATTAGTGAAATATCATTTAAAGTCTCACAATTCATTTAAAACGGTTGAGTATGCAAAAAAAAAATAGTATAATCATTAGGACTGAGTTCGAATAACGTATCAAAATAGTGAGGAAATAGAAATAACAATCCCCGAAGGATTTAAATAATTGTCTTTAAACCCAAAATATGGCAACAAGCCCAAATCATAACGATAAACAAATCAACTTAGTCAAATACGCGGTAAAACATCAAACGGGACGGACCAAGTCACAATCCTCAGTAGTCAACAACCCCGCACTCTCCATCAAGCGCGCATTTCACCTCAATACAGCACTACGTTGCGCAAATCCGGGGTTTCAAACCCTCAGGATATCATTTACTATCATTACTCACCTCTAGCCGACCAAAAGTCTAGCTCGCTATGCCTTTTCCTCTCGAATCGACCTCCTCGTGCGTCGAATCTGATCAAAACCATAAGGAATACGTTACAATAGGCTAAAGGAACATAACCCTATCGAAAAGACTCAAAAAATATCAAAAATCATGAAATTGGCAAAACCCGAGCCCCGGGCCCACTTCTCGAAAAATCAGAAAATTAACAACACCGGATTCTTTATCTCGCCACGAGTCTATACATATCAAGATTACCAAAATCGGAGTCCATTTGACCCCTCAAATTCCACTTTGAAATACCAAATTTCCAAGCCATAGCTTTACCCTCTTATGATGAATTTCCATAAATTTCTACGTTTATTCTACCATTAAATCATGTATTTAGGTCAAGGAACTCACCTCCAATCACGCCTAGTCGAAATCCCCTTCAATTGGTGTCCAAGAGCTCTCAAGGTTGCTCAAAAATGGTGGAAATAACATAAGCTTCGCGGAACAAAATGAATATAAAAACCCTTCTGGCACCAGGGGTTTCCGCTTCTGCGATCCCTATCTCCGCCTCCGCGATACCGCTTCTGCGGTTATTTTCCGCTTCTGCGGAATTTCATTTAAAAATCCAAGGCCGCTTTTGCGAAATATTTTCCGCTTCTGCGGAACCTCATCTCCAGTCCAAAATATCTTCTGCAATTGACCATCCGCTTCTGCGGACTCGCTTGTGCGAAAAATGTTTCGCTTCTGTGGAACTACCCTACTAGGCCATGGACAGCTTTTGCGACTCTCCATACGCTTCTACGGAACCGCTTCTGCGGTCCATTTCTGCAGAAGCGAAAATATCAGATACCAGCTAAAAAACCTGCAATTCCTCAACTCAAATTTCATCCCGTTAGCCATCTGAAATCACCCCGAGGCCCCCAGGACCTCAACCAAAGGCACCAACACATCCTACAACATCATTCAAACTTGTTCTAACCATCAAAACACATCAAACAACGCTAAAACCATTAAATCACATCGGATCCAAGACTAAGCTTCTTAGAAACTTCCGAAATACACATTTGATCAAAAACCCGACCAAAACACCTCCGAATAACTTGAACTTTTTGTACACACATCCAAAATCACCTAACAACTGGATATCGCCAAAATGCTAACTTCGCCAATTCAAGCCTAATTCTACACCGAGCCTCTAGAATCAATTCCGATCACACTCCTAAGTCACAAATCACTTCCCGAAGCTAACCGAATCACCGAAAATCACATCCGAGCCTTCTAACTCATAAGTCAACGTCCAGTTGACTTTTCCTACTTAAGCCTTCTTAAAAAAGACTAAGTGTCTCATTTTTCTACCAAAACCAATCCAAATCAACTATAACACACCAAGTACTGATAATGAATCATGAAGAAGCATAAAATGGGGAAAACGGAGCGGTAACTCACGTGACGACGGGCCAGGTCGTCACATCCTCCGCAACTAAAACAAACGCTCGTCCTCGAGCGGGTCAAGAAACATACCTGGAGCCATAAACAGGTGAGGATATTTGCTCTGCATCTCCCGCTCGGTCTCCCAAGTAGCCTCCTCCACAGGCCGACCTCTCCACTGCACCTTTACTAAAGCTATATCCTTTGATCTCAACTTCAAACCTGACGACCCAAAATAGCCACTGGCTCCACAACATAGGTCAAATCATCATCCAACTGAACAGTACTGAAGTCCAAAACATGGGACGGGTCCCCGACATACTTCCGGAGCATAGATACGTGAAACACCGGATGCACGCCCGACAAACTGGGTGGCAAGGCAAGCTTATAAGCCATCTCCCCAATCCTCCTAAGTACCTCAAAAGGCCCAATAAATCGCAGACTTAGCTGCCCTTTCTTTCCAAATTGCATAACACCCTTCATGGGCGAAACCTTCAACAGAACCTTCTCACCCACCATATATGACACATCCCGAACCTTCCGGTCCGCATAACTCTTCTGACGCGACTGTGCTATACGAAGCCTCTCCTGAATCAACTTCAACTTCTCTAAGGCATCCTGAACCATCTCTGTCCCCAATAACCTAGCCTCGCCTGGCTCAAACCATCCGACAGGAGATCTACACCACCTCCTATACAACGCCTCATACGGAGCCATCTGAATGCTCGATTGATAACTGTTGTTGTAGGCAAACTCTGCAAGAGGAAAAAACTCATCCCAAGAATCCCCAAAATCAATAACACAGGCACACAACATGTCCTTCAATATCTGAATCGTACGCTAAGACTATCCGTCCGTCTGAGGATGAAATGATGTGCTCAACTCTACCTGCGTACCCAACTCTCGCTGAAATGTCCTCCAGAACTGAGACGTGAACTGAATACCCCTATCTGAGATAATAGACACTGGAACCCCATGTAATCGGACAATCTCACGTATAAAGATCCCTGCCAGCCGCTCCGAAGAATAAGTAGTACATACTGGAATGAAGTGCACGGACTTGGTCAGCTTGTCCACAACCACCCAAATTGAATCGAACTTCTTCATAGTCTGAAGGAGACCACTCACAAAATCCATAGTAATTCTCTCCCACTTCCACTCTAGAATAATCATCCACTGAAGTACACCACCTGGCCTCTGATGTTCATACTTTACCTGCTGATAGTTGAGACACCGAGCCACAAACCCTAATATATCCTTTTTCATCCTTCTCCACCAGTAGTGCTGCCTCAAATCCTGATACATCTTCGTGGCACCTGGATGGATAGAATACCGCGAGCTGTGGGCCTCCTCTAATATCAAATCCCGAAGCCCATCCACATTGGGCACGCAAATACAGCCCTGCATCCTCAATACGCCATCCTCATCAATAGTCATATCCCTGGCATCATACTGCTGAACCCTGTCCTTAAGGACAAGCAAATGTGGATCGTCATACTGGCGCTCTCTGATGCGATCATATAAGGAATACCGAGAAATCACACAAGCCAACACCTAACTGGGCTCCGAAATATCTAGTCTCACCAACCGATTGGCCAAAGACTGAACATCAGCTGCAAAGGGCCTCTCCCCAACTAGAATGTACGCCAAGATCCTCATACTAACTGCCTTCCGGCTCAAAGCATTAGCCACTACATTGGCCTTCCCTGGGTGATACAGAATGGTGATATAATAGTCCTTAAGCAACTCTAGCCATCTTCGCTGCCTCAAATTAAGGTTCTTCTGCTTGAACAGATGTTGAAGACTGCGATGATCGGTGAATACCTCACAAGATACACCATACAAGTAGTGCCTACAAATCTTCAAATCATGAACTATAACATCCAACTCCAAATCATGTACATGGTAGTTCTTCTCGTGGGGCTTCAACTGACGAGAATCATAAGCAATAACTCTACCCTCCTGCATCAATACACATCCGATCCCAACTCTCGATGCATCATAATATATGGTATAAGAACCTGCGGCTGAGGGAAAAACCAATACTGGAGCCGTGGTCAAAGCTGTCTTGAGCTTCTGAAAGCTCTCCTCGCATTCATCCGACCACACAAAAGGAGCGCCCTTCTGAGTCAACTTGGTCAAGGGCGACGCAATAGAGGAAAATCCCTGAACAAACCGGCGATAATAACCTGCCAACCCAAGGAAACTACGAATCTCTGTGGCTGAGGTCGGTTTAGGCCAACACTGTACCACCTCTATCTTCTTCGGGTGGACCTGAATACCCTTGCTGGACACCACGTGCCCCCAGAAAGCCACTGACCCAAGCCAAAACTCACACTTGGAGAACTTTGCATAAAGCTTCTCCTCCCTTAATCTCTATAATACCACTCGCAAGTGCTGCGCGTGCTCCTCCTGGCTATGCGAGTACACCAGAATATCATCAATAAAAATGATAATAAATGAATCCAGGTATGGTCGAAAAAAATATTCATCAGATGCATGAACGCTGCTGGGGCATTTGCCAGTCCAAAGGACATAACAAGAAACTCATAGTGCCCATATCTAGTCCTGAAAGCAGTCTTCATAATGTCTGAATCTCTGATCTTCAACTGGTGATAGCCTGAACAGAGATCAATCTTGGAGAATACCCTTGCTCCCTGGAGCTGGTCAAACAAATCATCAATACGTGGCAGGGGATACTTGTTCTTCACTGTTACTTTGTTCAATTGCCTGTAGTCAATGCACATTCTCATTGTGTCATCTTTCTTTTTCACAAATAGAATCGGTGCACCCCACGGTGACATACTCGGCCGAATGAACCCCTTATCTAGGAGTTTCTGAAGCTGATCCTTCAACTCTTTCAACTTTGCTGGTATCAAACGATATGGAGGAATGGAAATGGGCTGAGTGCCCAGCACCAGGTCAATACCAAAATCAATGTCCCTGTCCGATGGCATGCCCGACAGGTCTGGGCGAAACACATCGGGAAACTCCCTCACAACTAGGACCGAATCAATGCTAGGAGTCTCAGCTCCAACATCCCTCACAAAAGCCAAATATGATAGACAACCTTTCCCAATCATACGCTGGGCCTTTAGGAAAGAAATCACCCTGCTAGGCACATAGTGAGTCATACTACGCCACTCGATCCTTAGAACACCCGGTATAGCAAGAGTGACTGTCTTAGCATGACAATCCAGAATAGCATGACATGGAGATAACCAGTCCATGCCTAGAATAACATCAAAATCTACCATGCTCAATAGCAATAGATCAACTCGGGTCTCCATACCCCCAATAGTCACCAAACACGACCGACATACACGGTCTACAACAATACTATCACCCACCGGGGCAGATACATGCACAAGTAAGGCTAGACACCCTTAGGGCGTACCCAAATGATGAGCAAAATATGAAGACACATAAGAATAGGTGGAACCGGAATCAAATAAGGCTGAGGCATCCCTGTGGCAGACTGAGATAATACCTGTAATGACGGCATCTGAAGCAATGGCATCCGTCCTGCCCTGAAGAGCATAAAAGCGAGCCTGACCACCACCCGATCGGCCTCCCCCTCTGGAGCAACCCCTAGTTGCCTGACCCTCACCCCTAGCTGGCGGGGCGGGTGCTGAGGAAACTGGGCCAGAAGATGAGGGCTGACCCCTCTCCTGAGATGAGCTAGCGACTCGACTAGGACACTGCCTCCACATATGCCCAAACTCTCCGCACTCATAACAACTCCCGGGTGCTGGAGAATAGGACTGAAGGGAACCCCACGCACCGGAGTGACTAGATAATGCACTCGGCCTGGAAGAACCCTGAACAGATGGAGCTCGTGATGAACCCTGTGCTGGAAGAGCGCTAAGAGATGGTTGACTCTACTGAGAACCCTGATGACCACAACTTGAAGATGCCCCACGATACTCGGAACGGGCTGACTGAGCGGGCCTGAAAGAGCGACCCCTACCCTGCTGAAACTGGCCCCTCGAAGGGGCACCACTAAAACTGCCAGAACCTCAAGGCCTCTTAGCATCCCTCTCCTCCCGATCCTGGCGGCGAACTGACTCAATGTATCGATCTATATCCACCACCTTCTCAAAGGAAACGCCCAATACTCTCTCTCTAGTCATAAGAACACGAAAATGATAGTTAAGGCCATCCACAAATCTCCTGATCCGTTCACGCTCCGACGGAACCAGCCAAACTGTATGACGAGCCAACTCTGAGAACCTCATCTCATACTGAGACACAGTCATGTCTCCCTGTCGTAGCCACTTGAACTGCCTGTGCAGCTCCTCCCTACGGGATCGCGACACATACTTCTCCAAAAAGAGAATGGAGAACTCCTGCCATGACAAAGGTGCTGCACCAACCGACCTACGCCGCTCATACGCCTCCCACCAAGTGAAGGCTGCTCCGGTAAACTAAAAAGTAGTAAAAGCCACACCGCTGGACTCAAGAATCCCTGCTGTGCGGAGCATCCGCTGACATCTGTTAAGAAAACCCTGGGCATTCTCGCCCTCGGCTCCACTAAATGTTGAAGGCTGGAGTCTCCCAAACCTCTCGAGGCAACGGTGCTCGTCCTTGGGCATAACTGGAATCCTGAACTCCTGCACTGGAGCAACTGGCTGAGCTGGAGGTGCCTCTGGAGTCTAATCCCTGCACTACCTGCTCAGGTGTGCGAGCGGCGGGGGTCTGATTGCCTCCCCCGGCCTGTGAAGTAGCTGCTGCGGCGGTGGTGGCTGAAACCGCCTAAGCTACGCCCGTACAGACTGTCAATATCTGGGCTAATGTCTCCTGGAGACCCGAAAACTCAATGGGCACAGCTGGTGCCTATACTAGTGCTGCTAGAGCCTGGTCCTGAGCCGGGGCAACTAAAGGATCAACAGGCGCTGCCCCTGCCGCTCTGCCCCTACCAAGACCACGACCACGACCGCATCCGCGGCCCCTAGTAGCCTTAGTAGGTTGTACTGGTGGTCGTCCGTCACGTCCGGTAGCTCGTGTCCTCACCATATGTGAGAGAATAGAACAAAGAGAAGTTTAGTACTTGGATCAACAAGTTCGCACGACCGAATTCCAAGAATGTGAAGTTTTTTTTTCTTAAAAGGTTCTGCAGCCTCCCGAGGATAAGTACAAACGTCTCCGTACCGATCCGCGAGACTCTACTAAACCAGCTCATGACTCGCGAGACCTAGTAACCTAGGCTCTGATACCAACTTGTCACGACCCAATTCCCAAACCCGATCGTGATGGCGCCTCTCATGAAGACAAGGCCAGCCAACAGAACATCAACACCTCTTAAGCAGCTACTTAGTATGGATAAATCCAAAACATTAATAAAATTATCATAAATACGAAAGAAAAGTGATAAAACAGGGAACACCATCCCGACATAGCCCGAAATCAGGGTGTCACAAGTCATGAGCTACTACAGAGTTTAAATTTAAGACTACAAATGTAAAGTCTGATACATCGGTCCGAAGGAAAAATCCAAAGATATGAAATAGGAGAGATAAGGGCTGCGGACGTCAACAACTACCTCGTCACTCCGACTAGCCTCCTGATGTGGGAAGGATTAGTGCTCACAGGTAGACTCCGAAATTGCCTGTATCTGCACACATGGTGCAGAGAGTAATGTGAGTACTCCGACCCAGTGAGTAACAACAATAAATAATATCTGAAAGTAAGAAAACACATAACAACACATGGTAGTTCTATATCAGGTAGTAAAAGCAGTAAATCCGTAGAACAGAACAGTATAAAAGTGAAATTCCCTTTTTAATGTAAAACCAGTAAAATCAGACACGATATCAAATAGATAGTGAATAGAAATCTACCCCTCGGGCTCAGTATCAATTGCTCAAAAATAGTATCAGCCCCTCAGGATCAGTATCACATCACTCAGATCAGTATATGCCCCTCGGGCTCAGTATCACATCACATGGGTACCCGCGCTCACTAGGGGTGTACAGACTCCGGGAGGAGCCCCTTACGGCCCAAGCGCAATATCAAGCCACCTCGTGGCATATAAATCAAGGCCTGAAAGCCTGCTCACATCACACTCGATGCCTGGAAGCCTACTCACATCACACTCGAGGCTTGAAAGCCTCCTCACATATCACTCCAGGCCTGAAAGCCTCCTCACCTCACACTCAAGGCATGAAAGCCTCACTCAGTCCAGAAAAAAAAATATCATAAGCCCCTCGGGCTTCAATAAATAATAGTTCTCAGCCCATACATTAGTGAAATATCATTTAAAGTCTCACAATTCATTTAAAGAGGTTGAGTTTGCAAAAAAAAATAATAGTATAATCATTAGAACTGAGTTCGAATAACATATCAAAATAGTGAGGAAATAGTGATAACAATCCCCGAAGGAATTAAATAATTGGATTTAAACCCAAAACATGGCAACAAGCCCAAATCATAACGATAAACAAATCAACTTAGTCAAATACGCCGTAAAACATCAAACGGGACAGACCAACTCACAATCTCCATTAGTAAACAACCCCGCGCTCGCCATCAAGCGCGCATTTCACCTCAATACAGCACACTACGTTGTGCAAATCCGGGTTTCAAACGCTCAGGATATCATTTACTATCATTACTCACCTCTAGCCAGCCAAAAGTCTAGCTCACTATGCCTTTTCCTCTCGAATCGACCTCCTCATGCGTCGAATCTGATCAAAACTACAAGGAATACGTTACAATAGGCTAAAGGAACATAACCCAATCAAAAAGACTCGAAAATATCAAAAATCACGAAATAGGCAAAACTCGAGCCCCGGGATCACTTCTCGAAAAATCAGAAAATTAACATCACCAGATTCTTTATCTCGCCACGAGTCTATACATATCAAGATTACCAAAATCGGAGTCCATTTGACACCTCAAATTTCACTTTGAAATACCAAATTTCCAAGCCCTAGCTTTACACTCTTTTGATGAATTTCCACAAATTTCTACGTTTATTCTATTATTAAATCATGTATTTAGTTCAAGGAACTCACCTCCAATCACACCTAGTCAAAATCCCCTTCATTTTCTATCCAAGAGCTCTCAAGATTGCTCAAAAATGGTGGAAATAACATACGCTTCGTGGAACAAAATGAATATAAAAACACTTCTGGCACCAAGGGTTTCCGCTTCTGCGGTCCCCATCTCCGCCTCCGCGATACCGCTTCTGCAGTTGTTTTCCACTTCTGCAGAATTTCATTTAAAAATCCAAGGCCGCTTCTGCGACATACTTTCCGCTTCTGCGGAACCTCATCTCCAGTCCAAAATCGCTTCTACGATTGACCATCCGCTTCTGCGGACTCGCTTGTGCAAAAAATGTTACGCTTCAGCGGAACTACCCCACTAAGCCATGGACCGCTTTTGCGACCCTCCATACTCTTTTGCGGAACCTCTTCTGCAATCCATTTCCGCAGAAGCAAAAATATCAGATACCATCTAAAAACCTGCAATTCCTCAACTCAAATTTCATCCCGTTAGCCATCCGAAATCACCTCGAGGCCCCCGGGACCTCAACCAAAGGCACCAACATATCCTACAATATCATTCAAACTTGTTCCAATCATCAAAATACATCAAATAACACTAAAACCATTAAATCACATCGGATTCAAGCCTAAGCTTCTTAAAAACTTCCGAAATACGCATTTGATAAAAAAACCCGACCAAAACACCTCCGAATAATCTACACTTTTTGCACACACATCCAAAATCACCTACGAAACTACTGCAACTCTCGGAATTCCATTTCGACCCCCGGATCAAAGTCTCACCTATCAACTGGATATCGCCAAAATGCTAACTTCGCCAATTCAAGCCTAATTCTACACTGAGCCTCCAGAATCAATTCCGATCACACTCCTAAGTCACAAATCACTTCCCGAAGCTAACCGAATCACCGGAAATCACATCCGAGCCTTCTAACTCATAAGTCAACATTCGGTTGACTTTTCCAACTTAAGCCTTCTTAAAAGAGATTAAGTGTCTCATTTTTCTACCAAAATCAATCCAAATCAATATTAACACACCAAGTAGTGATAATGAAACACGAAGAAGCATTAAATGGGGGAAACGGAGCGGTAACTCACGTGACAATGGGCCGGGTCGTCACAATTATGGTGCTGGACCAGCTTTCTTGAGATGGGCTGGACCAATTTGAACGGGTTTTGAGAGGAGTTTTTGGGCTGGTGTTGGACTTGGCCCAAATTACACCATACAACCTTTTAATCTTTTAAATTCTCAATTTCTTTATTTATTTTTCTTCTTATTCAATTATTTAGATTTTATTAAGTATAAAATTAAAAATAGACAAGACCTGATTTAACTCTAAAATTAAATTAATTAATTCTCAAAAATCAAACAAATCCTAGTTTAAAAAGAAAACTTAAGGAAAAATCAAAAACTAAAAGTAAAACAATGCAAAAGGGCTATTTTGTTATTTTCTCTTATTTTTGTAATGTTAATTAACAAATGAAAATGTTAAAATGAGGTTCTAAATTCAAGTATGCTATTTTTTTGTATTTTTTCATGAGTTATATCAATTAAAAATACACAAAATTGCACATAATCACAAAATCATGCAATTAATTTCCTAAAATTCAAATAATAAAAGAAAAATCCTAATTTTAATGAATTTTATAGGAGTAATTTAAGCGAGGCAAAAATCACGTGCTCACAAATGGCAGTCGTTGATCGAGGCTGCATGCTCGAGGAGACTATCGAGGTATCTTCACGGCGTTCCCAGGCCCTGACTCTCCTTTTTTTTTTATCTCTAGATGTATTTCAGTTTGTCCCTTTAAACATTGTAATAGACAATGTTCTCCCCTAGACGCTCATGCACTTAGTGACACCCCAATTTTGGGCAGTTGTATCGTAATTTGGATTTTATTATGTTTTCAAAATGTTCCTTAATAACTTATCGCTTCCTAATTTATTTTTTAAAAATATTTCATGGTGTTGGATTATTGAGTTGAGGCTGGCCTAGTTCCACGATAGACGCCATCATGACGGGTCGATTTTTGGGTCATTACAATAGCCTAGTCTACCTAACTCATTCCAAGCTTTAACTAATATGTGTTATTTTCGTATGTATTATATAATTACTAAATAAGACTTTTGTTATGGTCATATATAGCATAATAAAAAATTTATTTTCAAGATACTATGGTAAAGTTACTCGATAAATTTGGGCCAAAATTTCGCGGTATAGCCAGTTTTCTGACCGGTCAATAAAAAATAGCCAGCGTTTATCAAATCAATAAAAAATAGCCACCGTTTTGCTGCAATAGACGGTCCAGCATAATATACTGGAGTTCGGTGCACTTGTGTATGAACTCCAGCATATTATGCTCGAGCGTTATACTTTGCTGGTTTCAGTATAATATACTGGAGACTGGAGCACTGGTGCTCCAAACTCCAGTATATTATACTGGACAATTATACTTGCTGGAACTCCAGTATATTATGCTAGAGTTCTAGTGTATTTATATTGGAACTCCATCATATTATGCTGGAGTTCCAACATACTATCCTGGAACTCCAATATAATATGCTGGAGTTCAAGTATACTTATGCTGGAACTCCAGCATAATATACTGGAGTATTTTTCGGGTTTTGAACAGTGTTTTCGCTCAGATTTATCTTTACATTAAAAGTGGCTAAATTTCGATTACTTATGAAATTGGGCTATTTTTGAACGACCAGTTGTAAATCAGGTTATTTTTAAAAATATCCCTAAATTTGGGCGCAAATCAATAACCAACCCAACCTTAAATAAATTGGGCGGATCATTTGGGCTTGAGTCAAATTTTACGGCCTTCCCTCATGTATTACCCATATGCCCATATGCTTTTTGTCCTCTTTTTACCACACCAACAATTTCACAGCCTGGCACAGTCTCCACTAAATTTATAGATAAAATAAGGATTACTAAGTAAAAATAATTCAACTTATATATATATATATATATAATGTAAAAGAATTTATGCTATAAATTGAGATTTTCTATTATCGTTTTTGCATAATTTCTTATCGTTTGCTTATATTCAAAAGTTAGATTGACAATAGTCTTATTTGCCTCCCATTTGGTTAATTAATCTTAAAAAGCAATAACATCTATTAACTTGAGGAAGATGAATAACTTCTTAAAAATTCCGAATCTAAATTGTGAATGAATACGTATTTGAGCATTGTCGTAGTCGAGAAATTCATTTGATTTCTAATATATTGCCTACATTATTTTGAAATATATAATGTGCATTGACCAACAGACATTGATTAAGTGCAATAGACAAATAAAAAAGTAACAAGCAAAACGGCAAAAGAAACATTTTTTTTTTAATGAAGAAACTTTAGTTATCATTAAGTAGTAGGGTTACACGGGCATGGCAGTAGTAGTAATATTATTACCACCAAAAGAGGACATTAAAGAGTTTCCGAGCAGAGCCAAATTATTTAAAACAACAACATTAGGGGTGGTGGTCCTAGTAGTACTAATACCCTTTTTGTCAGCCTGCACCGACATCTCTGAAATAGTCGGGGACTTCTGAATATGTCTGACTGTAGTAGACGTTGACTTGCCGGACTCCATATTATGCAAAAGAAACATATTCAAGAACACAAATGTTGAAAAGATGATTCAATGCCCAACTAAAACAAGAATATTTAAGAACACAAAATGTTGAAGAAATGATAAAATGCTAAACGTAAAAAGCCAAAAATAGAAGCATGTCTGTAGCGTTCCATGGTTGACTTGCGCATAGGAAACACTGACGGCCAGCCAAGAAGGTATTGCACGTTGGAATGCTGACCTAAAAAAATAGTATATTAATTATAATTGCTGCCTTTGAATTTATCGTATATTAAAAAGCAAACAGTGTCATTCTTGTGCATACTAAAATAATCGATTATATAGTTTGCTCTTTCCCCATTTTCATATATATGAAAATTCTTTTTAGCAAAAATATTAAAATTTATCCTGAAGTATTCAATTTTCTCGCACTTATTCTCAAGTTATTTATCGGTTCACGGAAGTCAAGTGACGATTAGTGGTTCTCATATTTGCTTCTCCATCTAATTGATGTTTAGTTTGACACTGATATAGTCATGGTACAATCACGTTAACAAATAAAAGATTCAAATTTACCCCTAGATTATTAAATTGGTTTATATATACCTCTTCTCTAATAATTGAAACAACCTTAGAACAATTGAAAGGTCAAAATAGAACCCTGAAACTTTAGAAGGTCTAAATATCACCAAATTAAATCAAATGAATTTTTTCATGATGGAAAACCGTTAGTGGAAGGGGCATAAGTAAGACGAAAGATGATGGTTGGATTCTTAATGGTCTAAAAGATAGACAGATAGCAATTAGTATAAGACAAATCGCAAAAGTTACGTGCATTTGTCACGACCCGTAATTCTAATCTCGGAGTCATGATGATACCTAACATCTACTTGCTAGGCAGGCCGACGTCGAACAAAAAATTAATTGTTCTTAATAATTTATAACAAGATATTAACAATAAAAACGATAAAAGTTTGAAGTATAATAAAATAACACCGAGCAACAACGTCTAAAACATAACCCAGAAGAAGGTGTCACGAGTACATGATAGAGTGCTACAATTATGGTCTGAATAAAATACACAGTTTTGACACTCACTAGAACAGTAAAAATAGGAGGGAAGGGGACTTCAGAGTTGCGGACGTTTGCAGTTGTACCTCAAGTCCTCGTCAGCGGCTGAATCTGAGCAAAAACCACTGAACACCACTAGGACCAACTCCGGTATCTGCACAAGAAGTGTAGAGTGTAGCATGAGTACAACCGACGCCATAACTCTGTAAGTGCCGAACCTAACCTCAATGAAGAGCTAAAGCGGGCCATTACGATAACATATACTCAACAACAACAACAACAATAACAGAAAATGAAAGTAAAACAATTAATTTGTAAAAATGAACTCGAACCTCACTATGAGAAAGCCTAGAATAACAAGTCTCAAAATCTCATATAAAAATGCTGAAACCAACACAAGACTAACAACAAGTACAACACACACAATCCGTTGCAGTTCACAACCCGATCCCACCATATTATTCTTTATCAATATTAAGTATATGTATACAATCCGTTGTGCCGCACAATATTATCCCACCATATCATCATTCATCAACATCAAGTATCCGTACACAATCCATTGCAGCTCGCAACCGGATCCCATCATATCATCATTTATCAACATCAAGTATCCACCCTTCTTCTACTATTTCAATTCATTACCTTTCAATTTCTGTGATGACGTGCAACCCAATCCCCAAACAAATTCAGTTAACATAAATAATCCAACAACACAATTTACAAGAATTTTTACATCAAAGAATAAACATTCAAGGCAATAAAGGACCACGTAATAATCAAGAATCCTTAAAATTCAAAGTTTCTACTTTGCAAATTTATCAGTGTCTAAGGCACTAAACGACTCACGCAAATAAAACAACATCTTAGAATGCAATAAATATTACAAAAATAATAGGACAAGTAAAGCATTGACAATTAAGGTGTGTAAGTAAAAGAATTAAGGCAAGTAGAAAATAAACACGAAGTCATAGAAGGGACAAACAATTTAATACAAGAATAATTAAATGACATATAACAATTACAGCATAGAAGTCAAATAAAGCATGTAACAATTAAGGTATGGAATAAGATAATTCTTGAAATAACGAGAAAACATGGAAAAAAATATTTTGAAGTCATATATATACTCGTCACCTAGCATATACGCTATTTTCCCATATAATTCACACAACACATATTTCAAATTTTTTACACTACAAGAATGAAGGCCTTTCGCAACAACATTTGTTGTTGCCATATTCAACGTTGTTGGCAAAAATATTTTTGGCAACGATAAAGAAGTCGTTGCACTCCGTTGCAGTAAACACCGATGCTTGTTGCCAAAAGTATCTTATCACAACAATATCTACCGTTGCCATAAGTTATTTTTTGTTGGCAAAAGGTCAATGAAGTCGTGGATTATGAAGACATGTAGCAATAAAAAATTGTTGTTGCGAGAACATTAATTTTTTGCCAACAATATCAGTTGTTGCTAAAAAACTGGCGGTAAAATTAATAATCTGTTATCAATACTTTTAGCAACAACTGTTATTGTGGCAATAATACCTTTTTGCCAACAGATTCTCTAGTACTACTTTAACAACAATTTATATGTTGTTACTAAATACACAATTCATATATTCTTTAAATTTTCACAAATACAAGTAGGAATTATAAATTGTATTTTAAATAGACATAAATAAAGTTTCTACACTGAATTTATGAAGTGGATATACTAACTTTCAAAAATTAAATAATCCTAAAAGTATATTTTTACTTACAAAACGAGTAAAAGCATCATATATTCAAGGTCCTTAAGTTCTATTCTAATAGTAACCCAAAAAATAAATCTTCCAAGGTCCTTAAGTTCTATTCTAATAGTAACTCAAAAAATAAATCTTCTTCCAATAGCTTGTGCACTTCATGAACCGGATATGAGGATTTTTCAATTACGCATGCTCATCCTAAAAAAAAAATAAATATAATTAGATTTTGATAAAAAGAAGCAATAAAGATTGATTTAGTCAAATAGACTCATTTGCATCTACAACCAAGAAACTTCCTTTCATGAACTAAAATAAGTTTACTTACCATGGTATCATCCATAAGACTTGTAGGACTTGTCTCATTCGAATTATTTAAATTAGCAATCATGTCAAAAATTGCAGCAGGAAGTCCAGTCTGTTAAGCATTGTACAACTAAACTTAAACATGATAGAACCTCAACAAAGCAAATTTATAACATAAAAAATACTAGAACAAGTTTCCTTTTCAGTAGAACACAATAATTTCTAGAGATTCAAATAAATAGACAACATCCACATAAAGCATTTTATACCTTGAATATCTAATATATAATGTAGAAGAACAGATTAGTGTATGAGAACTCCATTTTTCGAAGCTAGTACCATAGGATATAAAACAGAACATGATATATTAGACTTTGAAGTATCTTTATCATACTATCCAGTCAAAATTATAGAACATGAATTTCCTAATCATACGTGCAATTTCAATATTTCAACTACAATTATAACATAGATGTACAAAATCCAGTAAGAACATATCCAAACAATGGTAAAACTATCGCCAATTTTCGAGCAACAACAAAAAGGTAGAACAAACTAAGAAGAAAATAAGAAAAAAGATTCACCAAAGCACAGAAATATAACAAAGATGAGTGAAAAACTTGAATAGTGCGTGTTACCTGTTCATTTATTACCTAAGCTCAGTAAACCAATATATGAATTTATAAATCAAGATTGAGAGAAGCTTTGTATCAAGTAATGTGGTCAAGTAAAACATACTGTGAGGTAGTACACAGATATCAGAACAGTTTCTATGTAGGTCAGGTTTCACTGATAAGCTAATAGTAAATAGAGACTATCATTAAAGTGCTCATCATGGTGTCATTGGGGGTCTAAGAAATGCCAGACATAGGAAATAGGCAGAGCAAATGTAGTGTGAATGTCACACTGCATCAACCTTATCCCAGATTTTGTGACAATCAGGAAGTTGTTCTAGCCTCTTGGGGAGATGCTGTAGTCCTATGATCCAACTCCCTCTGAAATGTTTGTCTCTCTTTAGTATGTTTAAGTCTGAATTGTTCAAGTTTTCAACAAAAAAAAAAAAAAAGAAAGAAGTCTGAATTGTACATCTAACTTAATGCTCCTTCAGCTTCTATTAGAGCTGAAAATACAAAATTCACTTTCATGTACTTCAAGAGCATTTAGTGCTTAGTGTTCTATCCTATTGCATTTCAAATGTAAAACTGTGGCATGTCATAGTCGAATAAAGTAGTATGTGTGTGTGATAATGACTAACATGAAAAGTGATAATATTCTTAAGTATTTTAATAAAATTGTTCGGATCAAAAGCAAGTAATAAACTAAATACCTCAGAACTTTGAATATGGGATACTAGTGCCATCATGCCCTGTTTTAATGTTTTTTGGTCACTCACTAGACGAGCTTCCATGACTTTTTGCTTTTTCCGCTCCTCCTCAAGTTGATTTTTCACTTCTATTAGTTTGCACTCTATACTCTCTCATTTATGACGTTCTTCTTCCACCTCTTTCTGTTGTGCTTGTAGTTGCTCTTGAGTTACATGCATAGATCTTCTACTAGCTGGCTTCACTCCCGATCCTTAACCGCGGCAATATCCTGACTTTTCTCAACCAAGTTTCACAAAAGTAGCATTAACAATTGGGTCCACATCAGTACCCTCTTCCACTTCTTGAATTTGTTCATCCACAATTTCTGCCAGCTTATCCTACAAAATATTGTACAAGCTTAAACTTGAAATATTTGTTTAAATCGGCTCATATTCTAAGATAAAGATAAGATCTTTGTATATACATTAAATTCAGCAGAGGCATCATTAACCCAATGTCCTGACTTCATGTGAGTCATTTTCCAAAGTTTTTGAAGATTTGGCTCTTTGCCAGTTCTTGGATCTCTCTAGCAAAAAAAATTATATTATGTTATTAAAGAAAAATGATCAAAATTAGTCAAAACAAAGACATATCCTACCGCATCATAAGATACTGCTTGGAAGGATTTTCTGCCACATATATGATTCACTTCTTGTTTTTCCTTATTAGTTTTATTTCGTGCACTCATTTGCTCCATGAATATGTTATAATTTAAGTAATAAAGTATAAAAAAAAAACTAAGCAATATTATAAAATTAAATCCATTTAATTTTAATATACTTCTAATTACCTTAAAAGCATCAGAACTAAAATAGTCCACTAAGAAATTCCATTCAGCTTCATTAACCTCTACTGGCATGTTATGCAAGCTTTCCTCCTTCATAGCAAATTTTTTGAAATGATCGTGGAGCCTACTGCGACCATATCGGTATAAATTATTAGCTGTTTGAAGGATAGTATCCCGATTGTATTGTGTGTCTGGAAGTTGAAAGGTGTCCTGCACTCAAAAATAACTTATTCCCGTCATGTTATTTTCATAAAGAACAAGTAAACAGAATAGAGTGCTAATAAAAGAATCATTTCTTAAATTCAGACTATATAGGTCAGCAAAAAAAAACACACATCCACTAGATGATTTCTCACAGATTCTAAATTAATCTAAATAATACATCCATTTTCGACCCTCCGCCAATCTCACTTGGCTGGACCAAATGTACTAAACACATTTGTGATGCAATGCTAGAGAAATGAGCTCACAGCGCTCTTCACTTTTGAGTGCTAAATCCTGAGGAAAAGAACATCATGTCAACAGTACCGACCTTGAAGAAAAAAGTTCCAATACAGCAGAGCCTTAAACTTTTTTATCAGGATATCAAGATGACCCTGTAATATACAGACATAACAGTGTCCACCAGCTTTCCGTTTTTCTTTGGTTAATAGCTTCTGACAAGGTGATTTACCCAATATATCTTATTGACCTTGAGGTTGGTGTTGCTTACATATTATGTAGATGAGGATGTATGGTCCTGAAACTAAGCTTGAGAACCTTCTAAAGGTTTGTGGATACTGGTGTAGCTGTAAGTCAATTTTTGAGCTAGTTCTCTGGTAGGAGACAGGACACTGCGAGACAAACAGACTGAATGCGTTAGGTGCAGTCTCCCGAATACATTCTTTGACGAGGAGAATAAACAAACAACTCCCTGCAAACTTGCATCTGTTTCTTCTTTACATAGATTAACACTTAGTTAACAAGAGGAATAGTAGCTTATACATTAGATGAACAATTGTAATCTTTACCCTAACCAAGAAAAGCAAAAGGCAGGAACAAGCCTCTTTCATTTTCCCTTCTATTACCAAATAAGATGCTATTGAAATAGAGCTAAACCAGTTCCTTCAGCTTCTTGCCAGCGAGTTGCCGTTCAATGAGTATTATGACCAGCTAGCTCGTCAGATACCCCTCTGGAAGCTCAGAATGTGAAGATAAAAGAAAATAAAAAGAATAAAGAAAAACATAAACATTAAGTCCAGTGAATAGGGTGCATAACACCATATATAGCCATCACTTAGCTTTCACTGTAATATCAGACTCAGTTTATCTAATAGCCATCCTGCCTCTTTTGCCTTTCTTGGTTACCTAATGGCCTCTAAATGCTAGTGTTGTGCTGAGCCAAGGGAGGAAACATTGCAGCATCTATTTTTTACATCTTACGCAGCTGCTAAAGTGTGGAAATACTTCCTAGGTCATGCAGGTATTAATGTGGAGGGAATCACATTTCATCAGGAAGTGACAAAGTGTTGGACTGCAGATGTAATTTCCAAAATTCAGCCTATAATTCAACTGTTACCAGCTGTCATAGCGTGGGAACTATAGAAGCCATCTATGCAAAATGTACTGTTAACAGAGTTATTTATCAGGTGTTGACTACGATGCAGTCTCTAGTCAAGTTAAGAAAGCCATCTATTCAAGGTGGAATTGCAGGCTGCAGGTCAATATTTCATATCATATCATACAGGGGGGCATTTGATAATAATTATATTGGCTAAAGAAATGTCCCTGCAGAATATGGGGTCTAATTTGAGCACAAATGACAGCAGGAAGTACTGGGATCAATTTTTTTGTGAGAAGATCACAGCACTTCTGTTATTACCTAACAATGTGCTCTTTTTTTGCAGGAAACACTTCTGTCACAGCCAAGGACTAGGCTACAACATGTAGACATGTGCCTTGAAGCATTAAACTGCAGAACTTGTTCATGAAACATTAAACTGCAGAACTAGGCTGCAACATGTAGCATGTCTCTGCACAACCAATAAACTGCAGAATCATATGCACGAGTGGCAAGCAAATGCAAGGCACGGCAGAAAAAGCCTACTGCTGTAATGGGCATTGTTACATCGCATAACTCATATTCAACATACAGAAAATAGAGAAGCAAGCAATACAGTACTTATATCAAACCAGCAAGAAATTAGACACTAGCAAGATCCAGTAGAACTAAGTTTGGATAGCATCTCTGGCACTGACATAGCAAGTACGATAACTGTGCAGCAACTTGCTTTTTAGAAAGAGAAGCGATTATGGGAGAAGACGGAGGAAAAGAATCAATGGATTACAATAGGAAAGCTCAGATTTTTGACAAAAGTTCTCGAGTTTTCCAAGCTCTCAAGGAAAGAGAAGCTACTACTACTAGTGGTCTCTGATTCTTGACTCTTTGTAAAAGAGGGGAAATCAAATGTGCAAAAATATTAGAATTGTGGTTGGCTAAAGAATAATTTTGCAAAATCGTGTATGATACCATCAATATTACTGCCTTATAATAATAATAAATACTGCCTTATCAATTATTTTTGTTTTTGACAAAAATAATTGTGTTTGGTTGGGTTATTTGGGCGTCGAGATTAGACATGAAACTCGGTTGACTAGTAGAAGACAACAAGCGCACACAAATCTCGAAACGTGAAAAAACGCAGAATACATATTGCAGGTGGTCGAGAAGAAACAAAGTGAATTACCAGCATATGAGCAACAATTCTATCTTTTGCTAGATTAGGGACGTCCTTCCATTTCTTGACATCATGCCTAGCATGCGGGAGAACTTTGACTGAGAGCTCGGTAACAAAATTTTTAGCTCCAGAGCCTACTGCTACTGTTCTATCTTGCGGAATAATCACCTTCAACTTTTCATTGTCACTGTCTTTCCGTTTCTTTTGAACTGAAAGCCCTGTTGTCTTCCCCCTTCCCTTTCTCTTTTTTCCTTCAGCCACATAGGAAAATATTTAGGTATATAGCAAATTAAACCTATACAAGCAAGATATTCTAAAGGGCTAAAATTTTAACGAATGAAATAACTTACCTGGCTGTGAACTTGAAACTACATCGGTAACAGGTTCCGTATTATTAGAAACATGAACATGTATTGTCATGATAGGCTGTAATATGTTAAAAAGAATATTATCGGACATTAGTCAAATATAGAAGTAAAGGCAGCAAAATGATAAGGAAAAATAAAATATGTTAAGAAGTAATGTGAAACAAATAAAGTTACAAAGAAAAAATTACAAAAAATTAAAAAAATAAAAGTAGTACAAAGTAGAAATTAACCATTTTGGCACGGTGATGGATAAACATAAGTCATGTGAAAAAGCGATTGAAATAAGCAAAGTAGTTTTGAAGACTAGTTGAAGATCACAACCAATCATCATCCTCATGTTCATTATATTTTTCCTCGGAAAGATATTCTTCCTCAAAAAGGTATTCTTCATCTGTTGTAGAATTATTAAAGTCATCCCCATTTTCATGATCAGATTCTTCCCCAACTTCGAAATCTACTTCTTCTTCATTATTAATAGAAGGTGCTTCAACACTCACTCCATCAATATCTTCTCTTTGTATTACTATGACATCGTTGTTTGATTCTGCTTGAAGGCTTGCTTCTTCCCTTTCAACCAAGTCAATTAATTGATATGGCTCCGCTTCATCTTCTTGTTCGGGAATATCATACAAATTACGTGGTCTTACCCTTACCACAGCATGCCATTTCTCACTTTGACCATGTTTAACATAATACACAGCTTGAGCCCGTGAGCCTAAAATATATGGATAATTTGTGTAACGGAGTCGTGTCACATCTATACGTATGAATCCATATTCATCCCTTTCGTAACCTCTACTTTGACTTCGACCTTGGGGAGGAACTTCAAACCAGTCACACTTGAATAATATGACTGAATAACCCATATATTGGATCTTTAAAATCTCTCTTATCTTTCCATAATAATCAACATTTTCTGTATGCTCATCACTCTTTACAACTACACCACTATTTTGGGTTTTCAAATATAATTCAGATTCCATTGTTCGAAACCTAAAGCCATTTAAGATATATCCTTTATGGAAATAAACACGATTATTTGGAAGTCTTGCCAAAGCTAACAATTCATCGGTAACTCGACCATCGTCATTCTCTCTTAACTGGACCACCTATAATATTTTGTGTGCAAAGTCAAAAACTTTAATACTCCTTATGAAAGTAAAATTAAAAAATAATCTTTAGTAAAGATAAACTAGCCTCAAATGATATAGTTTACCTTTTCTTCAAATCACAAAGGAAATTCTTCTTTGTGTCTCTTGGCTACATTTCTATTATTTTCCTTTGCCAATATTTCTAAATGTTCTCTACGGATTGGAAGATTTAGAAAAAAAAATAAAAAATATTACATCATATTCGTTAAAGGTATTCATAAAAAGAAAAGGATGTATCTAAATGAAAAGTTATCTTACTCAATCCAAGGTCTGACCTCCTCACAATTTTGGAGGATAAAAAAATGAGCTTGGTTGATTTCAAGATTACTCAAGCTTTTCCAATTACCCCCTGCTAATTGCTTACCATGACAGTTAAATATGGACAAGCCATTGGGATTTATGTTGAAAGAATCAAAATTTCTATCCGGATGATTTTGCTTTGTCTCCATATCAGTCAAATATTTAGAACAAAATAGCATGCACTCCTCCGCAAGATAGCCCTCAGCAATTGATCCTTCAGGGCGAGCTTGGTTGCGTACATAACCTTTTAACGTGCGTAAATATCTATTAAGTAAAGACAAATTAGTTTTGTAACAAATTTCTTCTGAAAGAATAATTCAAATAAGTAAAAATCTAACCTTTCAATGTAATACATCCATCGATATTGAACACGACCACCTACTTTTGCCTCATTTGCCAAATGAATCATAACATCAAAGAACGTTGGTAGGAACACATGTTCTAATTTATAAATTGTCATCCGTATACTTTTATCTAGTTTCTCTAACCTTTCCACATGCAACTCTTTAGCGCACAAATCACCGAAGAATAATGACAATTCAATTAAGGGATCATATGCATCTTTTGGCAAAATTTCTTTGATGATAAGAGGAACAATACTCTGAAAAAGGACATGGTGGTCATGACTTTTAAGTCCAAATATTCTAGCTTCATTAACATTGACACAACGACCAATGTTAGAAGCATAAGCATCAGGAAACTTGACTTCTTTGACGAGTTGACAAAATTGAATCTTCTCATCTTTAGACATTGTATAGCTTGCTGGAGGTAGTATGTACTTATCCCCACTTTTTATTGGATGAAGGGGCTTTTTGATTTTCATCTCTTGTATATCCAATCGAGATTTCAATGTGTCCTTTGTTTTTCCTTCAATATCCAACAGAGTTCCTATCACACTTTCACTAATGTTCTTTTCAATATGCATCACATCCAAATTATGTCTCAACAATAAAGTCCTCCAATATGGGAGTTCAAAGAATATACTTTTCTTCTTCCAATTGTCACATCTTTCAACATTTCTTTTTCTTTTTCTTGTGTTGCCACCAACTAAATCTTGTGAAGATGTATTAAGTTGTGCAAGAACATCATCTCCACTAAAAGCTTGTGGTGCAAGTCTTTCTTCCTTTGTATTATCAAAGGAACTTTTATTCCGACGATAAGGATGATTTATCTCCAAGAACCTACGATGACCCATATAGCAATGTTTTCAACCGTGTTTCAAGTATAGGGAACAAGTATGTACATGGCAAACTGGACAAGCTAATTTACCTTTGGTGCTCCAACCAGATAACATACCATAAGCTGGAAAGTCATTAATCGTCCACAACAAAGCAGCACGCAAGTGAAAATTTTGTTTCTTAAAAGCATCATAAGTCTCGATTCCACTCTCCCATAAGGTTTTTAAATCATCAATCAAGGGTTGGAGGTATACGTCAATATTTATACCAGGACTTTTTGGTCCGGGAATAAGTAAGGATAATAAAATATTAGATTGTTTCATGCATATCCATGGGGGGAGATTATATGGAATTAAAACTACCGGCCACATGCTATAGGCATTACTCATCGAACCAAAAGGATTAAAACCATCTGAAGCAAGCCTAAATCTTACATTACGTGGTCTGAAGCAAAACTTGAATGTTTTTCATCAAAATTTTTCCATGCCAATGCGTTAGCTGGATGCCTTAATACTCCATCATCAACTCTCTTATTTTTATGCCATGTCATATCTTCTAAGGTTTGCTTTGTCATAAATAATCATTTTAATCGTGGAATCAAAGGAAAGTATCTAAGAATCTTTCTAGGAATTCTTTTATTTCTCTTATTCAATTTTCTTAAAGCAACTTCATCATCAATATCTTCTCCTTTTCTTACTATCCATCTTTTTTCACTACATCTAGGGCATTGCTCAAGATCAACATATTCCTTTCTATATAAAATGCAATTACTAACACATGCGTCTATCTTCACATAATCTAGACCCAAATCTTTTATGATCTTTTGAAATTCATAGATAGAATTAGGGAGCACATTTCCTTTGGGAAGAGCATCACTCAATAATTTTAACAAAGAGTCAAAAGAAGTATTACTCTAGCCATGTAGGCACTTCATCTAAAAAAGACGCATTACAAACGATAGTTTGGAGAACTTTTCACAATCTGGATATAACTTTTGCTCTGCATCCTTTAATAACCTATAGAAACTTTTAGCTTCTGTATTTGGCTCTTCGTACCTAGGCTTAGTGGTCTCATCAAACTCATGACTATTAGAGGGAATACCACGATACATGTCATGCAACATTTCAAAAGTGCAAGCATCATCATTCCCTAAATTTGAATCTGTATTGGAATTTGTTTCATCATCTGAAGATGAATCCGACTCACCATGATAAATCCACCTATCATAGGTCGGATCTATTCCTCACCTAAGTAAATCTGTCTTAACCTCATCGCGTGATTTTCTAAGCACATTATTATATTTAATGCACGGACATTGGATTCTTACACCAACCTCAGGATTAGAAAATACAAAGTTCAAAAAATATTCCACACCATTCAAGTATTCTGGTAATGTCCTATTCTTAATAAGTAGCCAATTCTTATCCATCATATACTTACCTACAATAAAATATAAAATAATAACTATAAAAATATATAATTAACATTGTAAAACATTTTAACTTTTTCTCATAAGTTCACAACTACATAAAGCCGAAAATTCACAGGCTAATGATCGACTTTGGATGCAGTTAAATATTCAATATAACAATATAACTGGAACTTAAAAGGAGTGAAGAATTATGTTGATAGACAGATAATACCAAGAATTCCAGTATGTGATATGCAACATATACTTGTCAGTACTAATTAGTTCTAAGGACCAATAAGTAGGTGCATTCTATTAACTCTAGAATCGGGTTTTCCTCCAAGTATCAGATAGTCACACTTTCATCAGCTCTAATATTACAAGTTTTGACTTAATTATCTAAAATAGAAGTTAGAAAAAGTCTCTATATTAGAAAATAGTTAAAATAAAATATATAATTTGAACTAATAGACACTGAAGCAAAGGAAGATGAGTAGCATCTTGAAAAGTAACAACAAAAAAGGCAGCAAGTGAAAAAAAGAAAAGAAACTGAAGTTCAAAAAATTAAACAATACATTCGCTAATACTAAAAGTAACGGAACTGTAGATTCGATCTTATGAAACTGAAGTTCCAAAAATTAAACAATACATTCTCTTCGTTTTTGTTTACTTAGTTGAACCTTCTGTAGATTCGATCTTATGATATTTTTCTACCCATTTTGTTTCTTCCCTACATTTCCGTGTGACCTCTATCTCTTGGCCTTGATACTCCTATAATCTGAGATGTAGTTCATATGTCAACTTTAACCTCTTTTACAACTTTGGTGAATCTGGTGCATCATTCCATATCTTGATCTTCTAAAGCTAAGGATCAACATGTTAGGCAAACTTCTAATGACCAAGCAAAAGCTAAGGATCAACAAGTTACTAAATTATCTTCTAAAGCTACTGATGCTAACAGGGAAGGACAGGAAATTGACAAGGGAGATCTTGTTAAAGGAGATCAGGGATCTACTGTATGTTCAAATTAATGGGTTGCAGTTACATTGAAGACAGATCGAGCTGTTGTAGGGTTGTGAAACCTACTGATGAACATGCTGATTTAATTGAAAATCCATCAAGTCCACCAGCAGATCTTCAAATATCGGATCAGTCAAAAATAATAGATTGGGCAGTAGTAAATCGTACACAGTCCTCACCTAGCAAGAACAATGTTTGAGTTCACAAAACTCAGTCCACTACAGCAAAAAATGTTACTGTTTCTAACTCGTATGAGGCTTTGATGAATGAACAAGTTCTGGAACATGTTTGGAAGGACAGGCAGCAAGGTCATCACGAGTCAAATATAAAATCGAGGCAATCTAAAGCCACTGAAAAACAGCAGCAAACCGTACAACCATCACTGCCTGTCATACAATCACCACAACCACCAGTAGCAGTAACTATTGCAGTAGCCATTGAAACAACAGGGGAATAGGCTAATTCACCGCAAATCTAGAGGGATCAATAATTGCTAAAGGTGGAACTTGGTAGGACGTCGTAGTCACATTCCCCCCACCCCAACTTGAACTACCCCTACGTACCACAACCCCGACCACCGCCAGAAGAGCTCCGATGATTAAAAAAAGAACAAGAAACTGAACAATAATAAAAGAAAATTTTATGCGTAATTGCTTTTTGAAGCATAAGAAATTAGAGAAGAAATAGTTCGAATCCTAATCTAGCATAGAAGAAATTGAGATACTCATACCCAATTAAGTACTTACAACCACAGAAATTGATAATTCAATAATTTAGTGGAGAAGCAATCGATAAAGAAATTGAAGATGGAGTTCTTACTGGTTGTTCTCCGATCAGCAGCAACAGGACACAACAACGAGGCAGCAGAAGAATGGCTCTTTCAAGTAGAACTGATGAAAAACCCTAGCAAAATAGCAAAAATAGTTTTTAGAGATTTGGCTAAAAGTCCGGGAAAAATTAATTTAGGCGAAACATGTTGGCGCTATTAATTTTGGCGGAACAACGAAAATTTTTAGACCAGGACGAACGACACAATTTAAGGTCTATTCCCAACAAAACACTTTCTTGTTGCTAATTCTCTTTATACTTTAATTTTATTAAGTTAACTATTCTATTTTTGGTAACAACTAAAATTAGTTATTGCCATTTAATAAAATTCGGCAACAACCCTATTGTTGTTGCTAAATCATTGTTGCCATTTTTAAAAATTAAAGTTTATTATCTAAATCATAGAGTATGGCAACAAAATTAATATGTTTGCCAACAAGATAATTTTGTTGCCCAAAAATCTATGCTACAGCAACAATTTTATTAAATTGTTGCCATTTATCTATTTTAGCCAACAATATTTCAGTTGTTGCAAAAACGTTGTTGCAAATTCTGTACTTTTTTGTAGTGTTAATTCTCTCAAGTCAAGGTTAGATCCAACACTTACTTCACTAAGCAATCAAATCAAAGCTCAACCGGGTCCTTTCCTCTAAATTCGCCTCCAAATTAATCAAATATAACCAAATATAGTTCAAACAATTCAAAATAAGCGTTAGAAACAACCCACGAGTAAAAAAGATTCAATCTTTAATAATTTTGGAAAAAGTCAACAAAAGTCAACCTTGGGCCCGCTTGGTCAAATCCCGAGATTCGGACCAAACCAAATTATCCATTCACCCCGAGCTCGATTAAGTGATTAGTTTTGAAATTTGACCTGAATTTGACGTCTAAATCTCAATTTCTCAAAATTCCCAATTTCTGCCTAAATCTCTAATTTCTACCATGAAAAAACATAGAATAAAGGTTGGAAATCAATGGGTGTTTTTGAAAATGAAAGAAAACAAGTTAAAATCTACTAACCTATGATGTTGAGATGAAATTTCTCTTCAAAATTTCCTCTAGTCCAAGCTCAAACTTGAAAATGGTGAAAAATAGGTTAAATCCCGACTTTGGAATATTTAAGTCACTGGGAGTCTGGCCTTCTTCGCGTTCGCGAAGGGCGTGGCGCAATCACAAAGAGCAACCTACCTAATGGCCTTCGTGTTCGCGAGGGGTTGTACGCGTTCGCAATAGTCTTTTCACCCAGCCATCACATTCATGAGCTTGGGCTCGCATTCGCGTAGAGCAAACCCCAGCTTCCCCCCAGAATCCCTTACCCATAGCGTTCGCGAATGAAGGGTCGCTTTCGCGAAGGTTAATCCCTATGATGCTTCGCATTCGTGACCTATTCTCCGTGTCCGCATAGAAGAAAACTTCCTCAATTCCTAGTTACCCATCGCGATCACGAGAGTAGTTTTACGATCATGAAGAACAAAACACTAGACATCAGCAACATCGAAAACCAACAACCTTCTAAGTCCAAAATCGATACGTAGCCAATCCAAAACTCACCTGATCCCCTCGGGCTCCATCTCAAACTTGCAAAAAAGTGTAATAACATCAAACGAACTCGCTCGCGTGATCAAAACACCAAAATGACAGTTAGAACTACAAATCAGACATCAACACGCATGATATTTTTAAAAAAACTTAAGAACTTTCAAATTTACAACTGTGCGTCCGAATCATCTCAAATCAACTTTGTTTTGAACCAAAATTATCATACAAGTAAATAATAGTAAAATGAACCTATACCAAGTCCTGAAATCGAAATCTGAACCCGGTAGCTACAAAGTCAACCTACGGTCAAACTTCAGAATTCTTTAAACATTCAAATTACTAGTTTTTAACAAAAAACTTTAAATTAAGTTAGGGACTTTTGAATTCAATTACGGGCATACGCCAAAGTCAAAAATCACGATACAGACTCACTGGATCATTAAAATACTAATCCGTGTCCCTTTACGCAAAATATTGACCGTAGTCAATTCGATCATTTCTAGGCAAAAATTCACACTTTCTTCAATTTTACACATAAAGACTTTCCGGAATAAGACACAGACGGCTCACGCAAATTGAAGAATTCTAAACGGAGCTAATAGAGGCCTTGGAACACGGATATAAAGGCTAAAATTCAAAATGACCTATCGGGTCATCATATTTTCCACCTATAAAACAAACCTTCGTCCTCGAACGAACATATAAAGGTACCTAGACTGGTGAAACGGTGTGGGTATCTTCTCTGCATGTTGAACTCGGACTCCCACGTGGCTAACTTAATCGACTGACCACTCTACCACACTCTAATAGAAGGATAACTTTTCTACTTCAACTTCCGGACTAGCCGTGCTAAATGGCCATCGGCTCCTCCTCGTAAGTCAAATCCTTGTCCAATTGGACTGAGCTGAAATCTAATACATGGAAAGATCACCGTGATACTTTAGGAGCATGGAGAGATGGAACACTAGGTGAATTACTGATTAGCTAGGTGGCAGGGCAAGCTTGTATGCCACATCATCAACTCTCTTAAGAATCTCAAAAGGCCCGATATACCTAGGGCTCAACTTGCCCTTGTTTCCTAAACTCATCACACATTTCATTAGTGACACCTGAAGCAAAACCCTCTCTCCAACCTTGAATGCAACATCACAAACTCTACGATTGGAATAACTCTTCTTCCTAGACTGAACTATGCGAATAGCATCCTGAACCAAATCAGTACCCAACAATCGAGCCTCTCCCGGCTCAAACCAACCAACTGGCGAATCGCCTCCCATATAATGCCTCATAGGGAGCCATCTGAATACTTAATTGGTAGTTGTTGCTTTAGGAAAACTCCACAAGCGGCAAGAACTGATCCCAAGAACCCCCAAAATCAATATCATAGGCGCGAAGCATATCCTCCAATATCTGAATGGTATGCTCGGATTGTCCGTCTGTCTGTAGGAGAAATATTGTACTCAACTCAACCCGAGTGTATAACTCACATGGTATGACCCTCCAGAAGTGTGATGTCAACTGCATGCCCGAATCAGAAATGATGGACACCGGCACACCGTGAAGATGAACGATCACGCGAATATAGATCTCAACCATCCATTCTGAAGAACAGGTAAGTGCTATTGGAATGAAATGTGACGACTTGGTCAACCTGTCCACAATGACCCATACCGCGTCAAATTTCTTCGAAATCCATGGGAGCCTAACAACAAAATCCATGGTAATACGTACTCACTTCTACTCGAGAATCTCAAGCCTCTGATGCTCATAATTTACATGTTGAAAATTCAAACACCGAGCCATATATGCCACTATATTCTTCTTCATTCTTCTCCACCAATAATGCTGCCTCAAATCCTAATACATCTTGGTGGCAACCGGAGAAATGGAATACTGCAAACTGTAGGCCTCATCAAGAATCAACTAACGAAGCCCATCCACACTGGGAACACGATTCGACCCTGTATCCACAACACCCCATCATCACTAATATTAACATGCTTGACACCATTCTGCCATAGCATTTCCTTAAGGACAAAAAAATGGGGGTCATCATACTAACGCTCTCTGATGTGCTCATACAAAGATGACCAAGATTCCCTGCAAGCTAGAACACGAACGGGCTCTGAAACATTTAACCTTATGAACTTATTGGCCATGGCCTGAACATCTGATATTGGTGGTCTCTTACTAACAAGAATATATGCAAGGCTACCCATAATCACAGCCTTTCTACTAAACGCATCAGCCACCACATTGGCCTTCCCGGGATGATACAAAATGGTGATATCATAGTCTTTCAACATCTCCAACCACCTACGCTGCCTCAAGTTGAGATCCTTTTTCTTGAGCAAATACTGTAGAATACGATAATCCATGAATAACTCATACGACATGCCGTAGAGGTAATGCCTCCAAATATTCAGTACATGAAACATGGCTGCTAACTCTAAGTTATGAATATGGTCATTCTTCTCATAACTCTTCGATTTTCGTGATGCATATGCAATCACCCCGCCATCCTGCATCAATACTGCACCGAGCCCAATATGTGATGCATTACAATACAACGTGTAGGATCCTGAACCTGTGGCAAATACCAAAACTAGCGCTATAGTCAAATCAGTTTTGAGTTTCTGTAAGCTCAACTAACACTCATCGGACCACTTAAATGGAGAACCCTTCTGGGTCAATCTAGTCAATAGAGCTACTATGGATGAAAACCCCTCCACGAACTAGCGATAATAACCCGTAAAACCCAGAAAACTCCGAATCTCTGTAGCTGAAGTAGGTCTAGGCCAGTTTTAAACTGGCTCAATCTTCCTAGTATTCACTTTAATGCCCTCGACCGATACAACATGTCCCAAAAATGCAATTGAATCCAACCAAAACTCACACTTGAAAAACTTGGCATATAACTGACTATCTCTCAGAGTCTAAAGTATAACTCGAAGATACTGCTCATGCTCCTCTCGATTGCGGGGGTAGATCAAGATATCATCAATGATTACGATCACAAAAAAATTTGAATAAGGATTAAATACCAGGTTCATCAAATCCATAAATGTTGTTGGTGATTGGTCAACCCAAATGACATCACTAAGAACTCATATGTTACACCCCATATTTTTGTACGTGAGAGTACGTCGTAAGTAAATTGATGTAAGCTCATAAATAATATGATATTTGGAATCATATAAAGTAAGCTAATCATGTTACCTTGGAGGTTACAAATATTTAATATCATGAATAACGAGTACCAAGAGGGTTGGAAAGCTTAAAAGCTAAACCAATTGAAGAAAATAAGTTCGTTGAAAGTCGACAAGTTTAGAATGTTATCACATGTACTTTGGGGTTAGACTAGGGTTCTTAACATGATAAGAAGGTTATTATATGAGTTATTTTAGTTGTATGATAGTCTTGTGCTATGTTTTCAATTCAAGCAAGTTGTGGAGCAAAAGTTGGAAAAGGTCATCACAAGTTACATTCATAATGTGCTAAACGTTAGGTCAAATGTAGCTATGCATTTTTCCTAATATGTTTTCAATTTCTAGATGATATACCTACCAATTTGAAGATCTATGAGTCTAGTTTCCAATTATTTAAACCGTTTGTTGATACGACATCGGAGTAGAGAGATATTTGTGTTTTTGCGAGACCGCGCAAGCAACTCCTAATGGGATCCACTTAGGCGGTGGTTGACCTACTTCACTTTATAAACGATTAGGACGCCTATTTTTTTGCTCATTTTCAACTCAACTTCGTCTTCAAACTTCTCCCAACCATCCTAAACAGATACCACAAGGGTTTGAAGTTATTCCAAAGTGATTACATCATATTTCAACATCAAAAGTTAGTTCTAGTAAAGGACAACACCTCTTTGAGGTTTTGTTGTCATTGAGGATTGTTGTAGGTTGTGTTTGGCTAAAATTCCAAATTGTAGCTACTGGCTAAGATTGAGTTGAGTTGTTTGAAGAATTTCTTGGAAGGTATTAAGGAATCAACGGAGTTAAGGTATGTTAAGGCTATCTCTACTTTCCTTTTGGCATGATCCATATGATTCCACGAAACGAGCAAGCACGCAACTCTCATAAATAATTCTATTCTTAGAAGTACTAGGGTTGCCTATGTTCTTGATTCCCCATATGTCCTACTACTAGGGGTGTACAAGCCAAACCATCAAGCCAAACCTAACCGACGAACCAAGTCAAACCGAAGAAAAAAACCGAGTTGTGGTTTGGTTTGGTTGGTTTGGTATTGGAAAATAAAAAACCGATCGCTCTTGGTTTGGTTTGGCATTAACAAAAAATAAGTCAAACCGAATCTAAACCAAACTGACGTTATATATAAATAAATTTTAACATTTTTATACATAAAAAATAATCATTAAAATCTAATTTGTAAGTATTTTCTAAACTATTTTATAGTTTTCAATGTCTTGAGATATTATTTATTTGTGGGCTTGTAAATTCACTATCCACTAAGTAGATTCTATCTACATAACCTAAATATCAAGCCCAAATCAAAACCCAACAAGACAAAAAATAATAAAATAGATTATTCCATAATTTCCCTATGTTCCAATTCCAAAATCAAAGAACCCCAAATATTGAAAACCCTTCCTCCACATCACACGAGCTTCCTGCTTGTCATTTTGCTCACATAATTGGTGATTATTTTAGTGTTGAGATTTATCAAGTTTATAGTGCTTTGCTTTGTCACATGTTTGTTGTCATTTTCTATTATGAAAGGTCTTGGAATTATGATTTATACAAATAATTGGTATTCCTCATATACTATTAAGAAAAATAATAATCATGCGGATAATTAGTGATTATTTGATCTCCTTTTCAAGAATAATATAACTAAAAAGGAAAACAAAAAAAAATCAAAAAATCGAAAAAACCGACTAAAACCGAAACCGAAACCGAAAAAACCGAATTTATGTTGGTTTGATTTGATTATGAATTTAGTAAACCGACATAATTGATTTGATTTTGGTTTAATAAAAAACCGAACCAAACCGCCTCATGTACACCCCTACCTACTACCATATTGTCTATTCATGGGTCTCATGACATTCTGAGAGATCTTATTGACTTATTACATTACTCATTGTATTCATTTATACATGTATATTGACCCATGACCAGATGACATTTATATATGCATATAGTATATGTATATGGGGTATGGGAAAAGGTTATGGCATTATATATGCTCCACCGCCCAATCAATTGAGATACGTTAATGATTGTGCCCACTGAGGTCGAGATGATATAATGGGATGCCCTCAGAGTCTTGATGATGTTATGTACGCATATACCTATGCATGATATGACATTTGTTTGCACATGCATGACATTCTAAATTTTTCATGATCCACAGAGCTATTCAGACTTACAGGTTGAGTACTTTACTTCATGTTTCATTCATGTCTTTTATATTTCATTCCTTACACACACGGCACTTTATTTGTACTGACATCCCCTTGCCTGGGGACGACGCATTTCATGCCTGTAGGTCCTGATAGATAGATTGATAGTCCTCCTAGTAGGCTATCAGCTCAGCGGAAGGTGTCTTTGCACTCCACTTGCTCCGAAATTTCTTATTTGGTCAGTATGATTTGGACATGTATTGACTGGTATGGTTGGGCCCTGTCCCGACCTTTGTGATGTTTATGTACTCTTAAAGGTTAGTACACAGATGTCATGTATATATATACTAGTATGGCCTTGGAAGCCAATGGTTTGAGTGTAGAAATGATTATGTCGGCCTTATAGGACCGTATGTCACATATATAAGCTTATATTTTGTTGGGTCATCCTATGTCTAGTATTCTCTTATATTTTATTTTAGTTATCTTTTGACGGCCCTTTTGGCTCGTTTACCCATGATGGTATGATAAGAAAGATATGTCACATTGGTACTCAGTTGACTAAGGTACCGGGTGCCTATTACGGCTCTCCGATTGGTCATGACATCATAATACCTATACCGAGTCCGAAAAGCTTTTTTAGGGCCATCTGATTCCCTAATCTTCAATTGATGGTAGCCAGCCCTCAAATCAAACTTTGAAAACACTTTGGAACCTTGAAGCTGATGAAATAAGCCATTAATCCTCGACAATAGATATTTGTTCTTGATAGTGACTTTGTTCAACTGCCGATAGTCTATACACATCCTCATCGAACCATCCTTTTTTTTCACGAACAACACAGGCGCGCCCCAAGGCGAGACACTAGGTCTAATGAATCCCTTATCAAGTAAATCTTGCTACTGGTAATTCATCTCTTTCAACTCAGGCAGGGCCATACGACATGGTTGAATAGAAATAGGTTGAGTGCCCATAGCCAAATCAATACATAAGTGAATATCTCTGTCGGGTGGCATTCCCAGCAAATCTGCAGGAAACACCTCTAGAAACTCATGCACAACAGGTACTGAATCCGCAGAAGGAACATCCACACTAATATCGTGAATATAGGCTAAGTAAGCTATACATCCCTTCTCGACCATACGCCGAGCCTTCACATATGAAATATCCTTACTGGTAGAATGACCAGAAATCTCTCTCCACTCTGATCAAGAGAACCATGACATGGCTAAGGTCACCGTCTTGGCGTGACAATCCAATATAACATGATAAGTTAACAACCAATCTATGCCCAAAATAACATCAAAGTCTACCATATCAAGAAGTAGGAGATCTACACTAGTCTCAAGACTCCCGATAGTAATCACACACGAGAAATAAACATGATCTACCACAATAGAATCTCCCACGGGCTTGAACACATACGCAGGAGCACTCAAGGAATTATAAGGAACAATCAGATATGAAGCAAAATAGGATGACACGTAGGAATATGTAGAGCCCGGATCAAATAGAACTGAAGTATCTCTATGTGAAACTGAAACAATACTAGTGATAATGGCGTCATATGACTCTGCCTCAGGTCTAGCTAGGAATGCATACAAACGATGCTAGGCCCCACTACCCTGACCTCCGCCTCTCAGACGGCCTCTAGCTGGTTGGCTTCCACCTCTAACGGCCTGACCTCTAACTCTAATGGTCTGACCTCCACCTCTAGCAAACTGACCCCTGCCTCTAGATGACTGAGCGATAAATGAAGCAACCAGTGCCAGAACCATGGCATGATAACTCTGCTATGGCATGCTGTGCTAAAATCTCGGTCAGTACCTTCTGATGTGACATGTTCCCCTACACTTAAAAAACCCTCTCAACTGCTGTGGTTGATGAATCTGATACTAACCCAAATGGTCCGAACAACCAGTATGTTAGCTTTGGATAGAGGCACACTAATAGGAGCTGATGGTGCACTGTAGGCTAGTTTTCCAGCACGAGCTTCATAAGGACCACGACTACCCGAAGCACCGTAGGATGCCTAAAGTGCTGATTGAAATACCTGGGAGTATGGCATCTAGCCAAAGTACCTCTACCTCCAGATGGGCGCAATTGAAACCTCCAAAATGATAAGACCTCTTATATGATACTGGCCCCCTCTCCTGACCACGAACCATCTCAATCTGCCTAGAAATCTCTACGACCCTCTAGAAAGAAATATCATCTCTATTCTCCTTAGCCATCTATAGATTGATACTGAAAGTGAGTCAATAAATGAATCTCCTCATTCTCTCCCTCCCAGTATGGAGCAAGACAATGGCATGGCGAGCTAGGTCCATAAATAGAGTCTTATACAAGGTGACGGTCGTGCCACCTTGGTAAAGGCTCTCAAACAACCTGTGATACTCCTCTATCAGAGTGAAGGGAAAGAACTTCTCTAGAAATAGTTGTGAAAAATCCCAGGTAAGTGAAGGCAAACCAACTGGTCTAGTCAACACATAATCTCTTCACCATCTCTTGGCAGAACCTGTCATCTAAAACATTACAAAGTCGACCCCATTGGTCTCAGCAATACACGTGTTGCGTAATACCTCTTGGAAGTATTACAAGTAATCCTATGGTTCCTCAGAAGGTGTACCATTGAAATAAACAAGACAGATCTTGGTAAACTTATCTAGCCTCATCAAGGCATCAGAAGACATAGCGAGTGGTGCTGTTCGAGCTCTAGGTTGATCTCTGCGTCTGCCACAACCTCTAGCTCGACCTTGGCCTCTGCCCCTAATAGTAGCTGCAATAGGGGGCTCTGGTTCCTGCCCAACTATAGATATTGTATGTGTTCTCACCATCTATGAGAGAGAAAGAATGGAATGATTCAAATATAAATGATAGAACAAAATTGCACGATAGGGAAAGATAGAAGTGAATTTCCCCCTAAAACTCCATAGCATCTGGAAGATAAG
Organism: Nicotiana glauca; assembly: GCA_026770625.1. Taxonomy (NCBI): domain Eukaryota; kingdom Viridiplantae; phylum Streptophyta; class Magnoliopsida; order Solanales; family Solanaceae; genus Nicotiana; species Nicotiana glauca. The sequence continues at coordinate 264,822 of MU665803.1, forward strand.
TAAAGATATCTCCGTACCGATTCTCTAGAATATACTAAGCCTTCTCATGACTCGTGAGACCAAGGCAACCTAGTGCTCTGATACCAACTTATCACGACCCAAAATCCCAACCTCGAGGTACTGATGGTTCCTAACATCTACTTGCTATGAAAGTTGACGTGAAACTAAAAATTGACTATTTTTAACAATTTATAACAAGATATTAACAACGAAAACAATATAAGTCTGAAGTATAGTAAAATTATACCGAACAACAAAGTCTAAAACATAACCCAGAAGTTGGTGTCACGAGTTCATCAACATCTAGAGTGCTACAAACATGGTCACTACTTTGAAACTCAATAAAACAGTAAAGATAAGAGTGAAGGGACATTAGGGATGTGGACGCCGCGCAGCTGTACCTCAAGTGTCCGTCAGCGATTGAATCCAAGCAAAAACTACTAAATGCCGCTAGGACCAACTCTGATATCTACACAAAAAATGCATAGTGTAGTGTGACTACAACCGATCCCATGTACTATGTAAGTGTCAAGCCTAACCTCAACGAATTAGTGACCAAGCTAAAGTGAGCCACTTACAATAACCTGTACGGAGTAATAATAATAATAATAATAACAAGAAAGGAAAGTGATAGCTAGGGATTATAGTTCATTTTACACTCCTTATTACTTGAGTTTTTAAGTACAAATATATACAAAATAGTCCCAAAGGCTTACATGTCGTACTTGTTTATAGGTTTTTGTCAAAAGGTTACAACTAGTCAAATCAGCTCAAAAGGAGTAAAACATACACAAGTACAAGGACAAGTCCAAGCACAGTTGAAACAAGACCCACTGCGGACCGCACAAAATAGGGTATGGCCGCAGTGAGGAGATTCCGAGAGTGCTGATTCCAGAAACCCAAGCAATGCGGCCGCAAAGCATTTCGTGTGGACCGCAATGGACTCACAGCGGCCGCACTAGATATTGTGCAGTCTGCAAAAGAGTTGAAGATTTGGAGCTAAAGTGCCAATGCGGTCCGCGGTCCTTTTTATGCGAACCGCAATAGAAGCCACCACGGCCGCGATGCATTTTTTATGGCCCGCGGTGGCCAAGTTCAGAAAGCAGAGTTCAATGCCAAGAAACCTCAATGCGGCCGCACTCTATTTTGTGCGGTCCGCACTACCCCCGCAGGGGTATTTTTGTCCAGAAATTTTGGCCTAGTATAAATACTTTCTTTTCACATTTTTAGGTCATATTTGTAATCTTAGTTAGGGCAGAGCACGTGGATGAGTCTTTTGTTCCTTTTTAAGTAATTTTTGGCTACTAATACACTGAATCTCTATTATCATAGTTTGTAATTAATTATTACGGTTATTTATTCGTTTAATTTCTTGCTTTCTTCTCTAAATATGAGTAGCTAGACCCATTAGCTAGGGCTGTGGCTCAACCCTAGTGTGGGTATTTGATTTGTCTTGAGTTTTAAAGCTTGACTATGTATGGGTGTTTGATATTTCGGCCAATTCATGTTTTCCATGTTGAATTAGTGGTTGAAAACACTAATTTGTGTCTTAATGACTTGGGTTCTTCTTGAGAAAGAGAACTTGAGTCTAGGAAAATTGGTCCAACAAGGAATTGGGGCGTACTCAAGATATTGATAGCCCCAATTAAAGGGTTAAACCTAGAGATAGTAATACCCGACTTGAACCTCAAATGCTTGCTCAATTGTAATACCCAATTGGTCCTGAGAAAGACAATTCAGGAAAAATCACTCAAACTACCGAGAGATATAGAGTGAGAATATTCGCACATTGGTTATATCGTAATCCCCATTATGACATCCTTGCTGTAGACTTGAGAATCCGTCAAATATCCACCTAGGAGCGATTCACTTCCCTAGTGTTTCTTTAACCTATTAGAAAACCCTTTAGCAAATACTCTTAGCTTAATTTAGCATCTTATTAGCATAGTATTAGAAGTAATCAAAAAGACCAACTATGATTGTAAGTTCAATTAAGAGTAGTGCACATTGCTAGTTTGGAAAGGAAACCAACTCCAACTTATAGCTCCATGTGGATTCGATCCCGACATATTCGGGTAAAAGCTGCTTTGACCGCTCTCACCACTCCATAGTGGTGCAAGGTTGGCACCGATCGCTTTTTGGCGCCGTTTCTGGGGAGCTAACGATTTTGGCTATCTATCTAAATAGTTTTGTGTATAGCTTTTTTTTCCTTATGTGTTACTAATCTTCGTTTGACGCCAATACAGGTACAAAATGGCAGCAAATAACAACAATGACCCTCTTGGAAATGTGATCCTGGGGGAGGAGGTTGATGACAATGGTAAGGATGAGGTACCTTTTGTGCCTCAAGCACAACGGAGAGGCCGCTAGGCCAATGCAAATGCCAATGACAGTATTCTAGAACCTCTCTTGCAACATCCCAGAGTGGCCCCTCGAGTGCTTCCTAACCAAGGATTTGCTAGCACAATTGTCCTAACCTAGATCCGGGCGGGCAATTTTCAAATTACCAATGTGATGCTGACCTTGTTGGAGCAATGAGGATATTTCATGGGTGCTCCAAATCAAAATGCATACAAGTAACTTAAGGGTTTTGTTGATACATACTGGGGGAGAAGCAAACCAAAGTGTACGAGGATGTCTTGCGGTTGAGACTTTTCCCTTTCTCTCTTCGAGGGAAGGCATTTGACTAGTTGGAGAGACTCCCCAACCATTCCATCCATACCTGGGATGAGTTGGCGGATAAGTTCATTGCAAGTTTTTCTCACCGGGGCACATGGAAACATTGAAGGATGAAATCTTGGCTTTCAAACAAGAGCCCAATAAACCACTAAATGAGATTTTGGAGCGATATCGTACCATGGTTAAAGAATGCCCTAACAGTGATATGACTGAGGCAATGATACAATAGACATTCTACCGGGGCATTAACACAACAAATCAGTGCATTGTGAACCAATTAGCTTGGAGCAATTCATGAACACGCCGTATGATCAAGCTTGTGAGATTTTGGATGAGATGGCGAACACTTCCTTAGCTTGGCAAAGTAGAGCAAATATGCCACAGGGTGACCCTACAATCATTCATTTGCACAAAGAACTCCATGATCATAGGCAGGCAATAGTAGAATTGACAACAACTATGAACCAGCTAGAAAAGGCACAGTTACAATAGGTGCAAGCTCCATGACAAGTTAATGCTATGGACAATGTCAATATGTTGGTGAACAAAAGAAGACAAAGAGGTCAACAAAACCAAGGGAATTCGGATCAATACAATCAAGGGAATTCAGATCAATACAATCAAGATAGTGGTGGGTTCCAAGATGATGGGTATGAAGAGAAGAATGAAGAAGTGTAATACGTGAATAATTATTAAGGCCAAAGAGGAAACTCTTCTAACCAACAACAACAATGGAGATCCCAAGGCAATTGGGGTAATCAACAACAAGACAACAACAATTGGAATAATCAACAACAAGGGAAAAATAATTGGGGAAACAATAATCAAAATCCGAATTGGGGCAATCAAAACAACATTCAGAACAACCAAGGAAACTGGGGCAACAACAACAATTGGGGTGGAAACAACAATCAGGGTGGATGGAACAACAACAATGGTAATTAGGGGCAATGCTTTCAAAGGCCACCAATGTATCAACAACCGAGCAATCAATCGCCTTTTCCATCCCAAGGTCCTAGTTCATCCAACAATGACATGGGGAGAATTGAAATGATGTTTGAACAAATGATGAAAAAGAATGCCGACTCTGATGCTCAGTTGGCATCTCACAACACTTCAATCAGAAATTTAGATGTTTAGCTAGGCCAAATCTCACAGTCTTTGAATACTCGCCCTAAGGGGGCTCTACCTAGTGACACAGTAGACAACCCGAAGGGTGGGAACAATACCGGTCATACCATGGTGGTTACAATAAGACGTAGGTGAGGTGGTGATATGACTGCCTCCAAACAACAAGAAATTGTGAATGATGATGTTGAGTTGCAAGAGGATGAGACTCCTTTGGTGGTCGATAATGTGATTGATGAGAACGTGAATGAATAAATGAGGATTGAGATCAAAGAAACCGAGGTGGAAACATATAATGACATGAACCCATCTAGGGAACACGTAATAGATATGCCGGATCCGGTTGTGCCAAAAGCCAAGGCACCCTTGCCTTGGCCACCTCCACCTTATCCTCAAAGTCTAGCAAAGTAGAAAAATGAGAATCAATTCAAAAAGTTCATTGACATGATGAAACACATATCCATTAACGTGCCTGTGGAGGCCTTGGAGCAAATGCCTAGCTATGCTAAATTGATGAAAGATTTGGTGACGAAGAAAGGATCCATGGACTGTGAAACTATCAAGATGACCCACCAAGTTAGTGCTATAGTACATTCAATGGCTCTGAAGTTGGAGTATCCTGGTGCTTTCACTATTCCTTGCACTATTGGGAGTGCAGACTTTGCCAAAGCTCTATGCGATTTGGAGGCAATTATTAACTTGATGTTCTACTAAGTTTTCAAGACGTTGGGTATTGGGCAACCGAGACCGACTTCCATGAGATAGAAAATGACAAATAGATCGATGAAGATACCATTGGGTTTAATTGATGATGTTCTTGCCCGGGTGGACAAATATATCTTGCCAGCTGATTTTGTGATTCTTGACTGTGAGGTCGATTTAGAGGTGCCCATAATCTTAGAAAGACCTTTCCTTGCAACTGGGAAGGCCTTAGTTGATGTGGAAGCAGGGGAACTCACTTTCCGTGTGGGTGATGAAAAAGTGGTCTTTCATGTGTGAAAGTCAACGAAGCAGCCCAATTGTACCGAAATGTGCTCATTTATGGATCTTGTCACAGCTGTGATAATTGATGATACTAGTGCAATGATCAATGTGGAGGACCCTCTAGAGGCGGTTTTGTTGAATCTTGATATAAATGAGGATGAAGGCCGTGTGGAATGTGTCAATGCTCTACATGGAATGGGCTCTCACTCTTATGAGCTTCGGAAGCTATCCTTGGATCTTGAAAATAGAAAGACTCCACCAACTAAGCCTTCAATTGAGAAACCTCCAGCGTTGGAGTTGAAGCCATTGCCTCCACACCTCAGGTATGAATTTTTAGGCCCTAGTTCAACTTTTCCAGTTATTCTTTCCTCTTGTCTTACTAACATGCAGGTAGATGCCACTTTGTCTTTGCTCAAAAATCGGAAGAAAGCAATTGGATGGATATTAGCTGATATTCAGGGAATAAGCCCCGCATTCTGTATGCACAAGATTATTATTGAAGATTATGCAAAACCCTCCTTGGACCATCAAAGGAGGTTGAACGAGGCAATGCAAGAAGTTGTAAAAAAGTAGATGATCAAGTGGTTAGATGTCGGGGTTGTGTACCCCACCTCTGACAGCTCTTGGACTTCACCGGTGCAATGTGTGCCGAAGAAGGGTGGTTGTTGATACCCAATTTTTCTCTGTGTATTTTTATATACAAAATACCTTTCAAATAGCACAGTTAAGCATATATAAGTATGTCCAAGAGTTTTCCTATTTTCCTTAATTTTTAAACCAATTTTATTGCCCTATTTTACCAGTAAAAACCCAATAATTATATCCCAATTTATCATTTTTTATTCATTTATTGTATTCTCATATTTATACCAAAATATAGCTAAGGTAATTTTTTCATATTTTTACAAATTTATTTAGTATTATAAAACTAAATTGTATATAATTGCAATATTAGCCTATTTTAAGATTTAATTCCGTTTATGATTACAAAATTGATTCCAGTATTTTTATTTTAATATTTATATATTATTAATCAATTTAGTACCTTTAATTTGTTTCCATAATTTAATTTGGTATTTTTATAAAATAAATAATGGAAAAATGGCTATTTAAATACTTGCCCTAACTATTTCGATTCTAGGCTAAATCAGTCCCCCTCCCCCCCACGAATTAAACCAGATTTCAATCTCAATTCCCCAACCTAGTGTTTATTTAAACCCACCCCTGACCCAATTAAATTCAACCCGCCCGGCTCCCCATTTAATCCAGACCGTTGATCAAAATGATCAACGGCCATAGTTCATCCTTTCCTTTTTTTAATTTACCAACCCCACCAACCCTAAATCATTTTTCATCTACCAGCCGCCTCTAAACCCCCTCCACTCTCTCAAACTCTCTCGACGATTCTTTAACCCTAGCCGCCTCCTACCACCTCCACCTTGAAATCCACCGGAATCCATGGCTGCCAAGGCTATGAGAGTCTCATACCTACATCATTTCGCTCTTAGCACCTGATCTCTAAAGATTCAAGGCCTGAACTTGAAGGTTTATACCTATACCTCTGTCGATTCAAAGTTCCACGGTCATCTCCGGCATTGCTCCGACATACCATGGTTGTTTGAGCCTGATTTTAACCTCTCTGACTCAGATCGGTGACTTCTTCAAAGCCTTTCTCATTTCTAGGGTTCTTCTGAAACCCTAACCCTTCAAGGTTTTCTCCTATTCTCTTAGATCCGTTATGTATCTATGCTTTCCCTGAGTTTTCAAACGATTTCTCTGATTTTTCTTTAAAAAAAATTACTTTCAAAACCATTTCCCTTTCGATCTAGGGTTTTTCTGAAAGTGTTTAAGTGTTTTTATGATTTTCTTTGTCTTTCATGTGTATTTGCCTCTATTGTGTTCTTGTATCATGCTCTTGTTCGCTCCTCCTACTGTGTTTTCCTATACTATGGTCTCATATGTTTTTCTACTGTATTTTTTCTTCTACCATGTTCTTGTATGTTTTCCCTGCTGTGTTTTTGTATGCTTTTCTACTGTATTTCGTTTCCCCTGTGTTCTAGTGTTTCTCCTACTGTGTTTTTCTTTCTTAAGTTTCCTTGTTAATATTCTTCTACTGAGCTCTGTTTAAAGTTTCTTCTAAAAACCTCTTAGCATGCTTTTCTACTGTTCTTATCAGTCGTTTCTCACTATGCTTCGAATTAGTTTCTTTCAGTCTGTTTGCTTTGAACCCTTCTACTGATTTGCATGTTACTTTTCTATTTTGTTTATCATGAAGTTCTGTTGCTGAAGAAGCATGTTAGAAGTTTCAACTCTTTTCTGAAACCTTTAAACATGTTTTGATTCAATTGCTTGCCCTTTTATCTTTGCTTTGTGATTTGCCAGAATTAGGATTTTATTTCAAAACCCCTAATTCATTCAGACCAACTTCGAATCTCTGAACTAAGTCTGGACATCTTTGTTTTCATACAATGCTGATTTTTTACTAAACTCTTCTACACTGGATTTTCTATTAATTTTACAATGACATGACAATTATTTTTTATGCTTAATACGTTCGTATGCTCCTTATATATGATGTACTTCCCTCTCGAGTGACCTTCAAATTTGTGATCATTTCATATTCTCCTCTGAGTATGGTCTGATTGATTTCTTTCCATTATTTGTTGATTCTCTCCGTGACTCGACCTAAGTTAAGACCCTTCTCAGCTTTTGCGACTTAGTTCATTCATGGGTCAATAATTACAAGATCCTTGGCTTTGATTTACTAGCTGTTAATTGATTTTCTTGCCTTATTTGTACAACCGTGTACTTCAAAATCATGTCTTTAAATAACCTTTTATGTATTGACCCTTAATTACATGCTTTGTACAAAGTGCTTATTCAATTTCTTTCCTTAAATTGTTTTTACCCGTTTCAATCTGAATCCCTTAAATTAAGGGAAGTCTTGTGTAATTGATTGACAATCAGTTCCTTAACTATTTTCTTACCTTATTTCCTCATGGTTTTCACACTATAATATATACGACTCTTTAACACACAACACACACGATTGACAATCATATATTACACACTTCACAATCCTTCTTAACTCTTACTTACACATAATAGTACTCTCTATTCTTGTTTGCACTGTGGCTTTGACAAAACCTACTGTTTTTCTCTATTTTCTTTGAAACTGGTATGTCCTAATTTAAGCTTCAGCATCATCACAATATGTTTATTTATAGCTTTTGTATCTATGTATACTTTACTGCTTCTGCAGAGTTAAATGTTTAAACTAGCATGTTGATCTTTCTCTGGTTATTTCTGCTATGAATCCTTGCTCTCTACCCTCTTATGTGTTTTGAATTATAGTTTAAAACATGGCAATATGTAAGTTATTGTCTATGGATTGAACTTGATCCCTTAAAGGATCCTAATAATGCATTACCAGTTGCAGAACTTATGATTTTTTGTTAAAACTCGACTTTACTTAATAACTGACAACCTTTCCTTAAATCAGTATGTAATCAGCTCATATCTTTGTTTTTGAAATCTGTAGATATCATGCCTATAGGGTTTTTCATTCAACACTTAGGCAAGTCATGGGGTAAACTTATAAACTGAATCAGATTTTTTTATTAGCTACAACCAGCAGGAAGTCCTGATTCAGGCTTCATATCTAAACTATGTATTAAATCAGTCTGCCTCAAATCTTTAAGTTTAATTAGACCTTAAACAGTACGTGCAACACATGCTAAACTATGTGCTTTTCTTTGGTTTAAAGGAGGTCTGTCTAAGCCCCTTTTATTTGTTTATATGCTTCCCCAAACTTGCTATATGTATTTTGTTTGATTTTTACCTTTGACAACACAAATAAGCCCAACATCCCCTCCCTTTAGGATTAGTAGTCCCAAGTACCTCCAGGATTGAAAGGATTGGGGTGGGTAGTAGCATGCAATAAGTAAACAAAACCATTCCGCACTTTAATATCTTAATGGTGTGGGAAAGGGTTGATATGGATATGATGACCACACGATAACATCACGCGTAGCCCCTCACTGAGAAGTGATTACCGGATGTTGTATGGATGATCCATAGTATTAATAAACATAGGACCCCCTTCCCTTTGCTCTTTGTTTCTTTTAATTCTTTTAAAACGTTTCTTCTAAGAAAAATCAACTCTCTTTAGTTCTTTCCGATTTTGTTTATTTTTAACCTTTATGAGAAAAATCACCTCTTATTTGAAGTCCTACTTGCCTATATTTTATTTGTACCTAAAGTCACAACAATAGCTTGGCCGGGAACCACACTAGTGGATCTTGAGGGGTGCCTAACACCTTCCCCTTGGGATAGGATAATTTCAAGCCCTTACCCAATCTCTGGTTATCCAAATTAAACCATTCTTAGTGTCTAATGCACTTTAATCAAGACTCTTCAATTCCAAAACCCAATTCCCAAAGAAGGAACGAGTCATCTTCCCAAAATGTCATAAACCCGATTTTGTGAGAAAAAGGGGGCGCGACAGCATGGCGACTCTGCTGGGGATTTTCTTTTAGGATTTTACCATTTCAGGCTATTACAGTGACTTTACATTTCATATGTGCCTTTATTTGTTTAATCCCTTTAAGCATTTAATTCCCTCTTCTACTACAAAGTTGACTTGTCTTTTATTTCTTTCCCTTATTTCTTTTACTGCTTTCCTCTACTGCATTCCTTTATTACGGTTTTAAATTATTGTAATTATTATTTTATGAACGTGCAAATACGTGACAACTTGTTTTAATAATTTCATAAGCATTTTTTCAACATCATATTCCACTCGTGCAAAATAAAAAACTATAGCAACGCTTATAATGAGTGGTTGCGCTCTTCTGATATTTCACCCCTTAAATCCAGCAAAGGCATATTTGCAGTAAAACCAGTCGATCAACGGTGTAGTCGACGGTTCTGCGCCTTTCCCTCTTGAGTCGTCCGCTCAATGGTGCCAGTCTAATACCACATAGAAACCTTACTCTTTTTAATTGTTCATGCATCATGGTCAAACCTAGCCGAGTCAGTTATGTTATCCGCATAATGACTCTTTAAGATAGCCTTGTCCAAGTTCCACCGGGTTTCCTTAAAACCCAAACGGACACTACCACATTTTGTGCATTTATTTGGAGAACTAAATGCTTCTATGCCAATTATTGACATTTAGTAGTCGAGTTTGGTGGGGGTAAGGGCCTAACCTTTTGTCTTGCAGAAACATGAGGCACGAAGTCCCAGATTCGGCACGGTCACCAACATCCACCAAAAACTACTAAGCTGATGGAAGGAGATGCCCTCCAGTGATCAGACTCTCATCCGGAAATATTTAGGGAACCTACCCTCTCTCTTGGAAATTCAACCCAACAACAAGATCATAGAAGCTGCTACTCTATTCTGCGATTGTGATAGGTCTGTGTTTCACTTCGGAGACATTGAGATGACACCCCTAATCGAGGAAATAGGAGGACTGGAAGGTATACCATGGGAAACTGCGGGTTTGTTAATGCCAGAAAACCTCAAGGGTAGAGGTTTTCTCAAAATGATGGGTCTAAAAAAGAATCCAGACTTGACATGTTTGAAAGAGTCGTTCATTCCCTTTGACTACTTGTACGAGAGGTACGGTCACAACAAATCTTACCGTACTTATCCTGATGAGTTCGCCCTTACATCATTTGGGTATATTCACCGAAGGGTATTTGTCTTCATGTCCTTTTTCTTGGGGATGATAGTATTTCAAATGAAAAAAGCAAGGATCCATACCAGGCTAGCTATGGTCACCAAAACTCTAATGGAAGGAATTGACAGATAACCATTTAGTCTCATGCCAATGATCATCGCAGAAATATACCGAGCCCTAGAAAAGTGTTAATAGGGAGCCAAGCACTTTGAGAATTGTAATATGCTACTTCAATTCTGGCTCATGGAACATCTCTAAAAGGGTGAATACCGATAGGAAATCCATCGAAGGGACTGGGACGATCATATCGCTTTTCATCACCCAAAGCGGGTGAATTACATGCCCAACATGTTCGCCAAATCGGAGAATGCTAAAGAATGGGTCGAACTCTTTGAAAATATGACTAAGACCAAGTACAATGGATGTTCGAGTGGTTCCCAATCGAGGAGTTCATTGTCCGATCCAGGGACGCACCTTTCCTAGTACTAATTAACTTAAGAGGAATATACCCATACGTATCTCTTCGGGCTATGAGACAAGCAGATAGGAAGCAAGTTGTACCAAGGGTCGACAAGATGAGTCACTTCCGGGGTGACTCCCAGAATGAAGATAGCCCTTACAGGTGCCAGGCTCAACATATGTGGCATTGCAAGATTGTCATGGGAAGGGACACCATTGAACTAGACATATACCATGCAGGTTTTGCTCCCTATTATTCAGGCTGGTTGGAGGACAATCACAATGGTCTAGGTCAACCCAGGTTTGTTCGAGGTCACAAGGTCATCGATGAAAAGGCTGAAGCACAGGTCAAGTACAACCATCTGCGAAAGATAATTCGAGAATGCGAAAACGAGCACCGAGAGATACAGGAAGCCAATCAAAAACTAATTGAAGAGTGGAAGGATATGGCTGTCAGTGCCAACAAACGTTTGGTCTATTTGGAGTGAGGTATAGTAGAGTTGGAAAAGAAGTTTCTGAAAAGGGTCAAAGACTGGCAGACGACTGAAGGAAATGAAGGCGGAAATTTGGCCAGAGCCTACTTGTTGTTGGGACTGCGCGAGCTAGGGGAGCTGTTCGATGGAGTCAATCATGCCGAGTCTAGGGATGGTCCATCTGGGACCAAATAGATAGGAATGTCCATTTCCTCTTTATAAAATGTAATAAGGCCAATGGCCATTAGTGATTTTTATTTTCTTGTTATTTTAGTGTCGTTTTGGGATTCCTCTCCCTTTTATCGATAAAATGAGGCATTTGGCATTCTAAGTTCTCCAAATCAATTTGTTGCCAGTCCTACCTCACGCACAATGAGGTCCCCAAAATTAGGACATGCTTTATATTTCAAGCACTACGTATTTAAATATTGCAACATTTTTTCTAATGATCCTCACTAACTTGTTACCTTTTTTTTTGTGTATTCCCCTCCCCAAAGGTTAGTTCGTGAACTCTGGCAACGTCATCATATTTTATAAGATCCAGGGGCCCTCCACCTACTCCTCCTCCAAGTCATGTCAGACACAAAAACAAAGGAAAAATGGAAGATTCGAACAACTTAACTTAATGGGTAGAGTTCACTGTCACACCTCTTTTTTACCGAATTACTACACCCCGGGAAGGGATGTAATAAAGGAAGGAGTTTTTCCAGTTAAAGGACAGTCGGAACGGGATTTATTTATTTAGATTCAGAGTCGCCACTTGGGAGATTAATGGTGTCCCAAGTCACCGATTGAATCCCGAACCGAGGAAATATGACTCTGTTGACAGTCCGCGAACCAGAAATCCGGATAAGGAATTCTGTTAATCCGGAAGAAGGTGTTAGGTACTCCCGAATTCCGTGGTTCTAGCACGGTCGCTCAACTGTTGTATTTATTTTTATCTGATTTCTAGATATATTCCATTTTTATGTGCATTTATTAATCTTCCGCTTTGTTATTTAATTTTTACAAAAATTGCAACGTCGTGAAAATGTATTCCGGACCACACCGTACCAGTACGCCTATGGCCTTTAACACATTTCGACTTCGTTGAGATTTAGATTTGGGTCACATAAATGTACACCCGTACTTAAAAAAGTATATTATTATAAATCGCGCCTAAAGCATCTACGTCTATGTTAACTTTGGGAAAGACCGTGAAATTTGCTAAACGGTCCTTCCAAGTCTAAAATTTTATATAGCAATTTATTTGAGAGACCCGCAATTGTATATTTAAGGCGGCGAGGCTCATCTAACTTTTATTAAAGGCCAATCCTAAGATAAGCTATATTCTTTACTTGTTTTTGTCTTAAAAAATGGAAAAGTCTATTTAATTTCATTATTCAAATGCTTTATTTAATACTCATCCAATTTCGGAAAATCTTTGGGCCTTAAAATGGCTCAT
>MU665810.1:19129-32245 GCA_026770625.1 Nicotiana glauca
TTATTAGACGTATTTATGCTTCATGTTGTACTTTGTTATTAATTTATTATGCATTCTAATTTATAAGAAATTGCCTTAAATAAAAAAAAAAGCTCGGATATAAAAAAGCCCGTTAGGCCCACGAAGCCCACGAGCCTGGCCCGTTTAGCCCAGGACCATCTGGGCTTAGGCCCGTCACGGGCTGGTTCCACCCAGCAGGCCCACGAAGCCCGGGATCGCCCGAGCCCGGGACCGCCAGGCCCGGGCATGCCAGGCCTGGCCCGTTTGGCCCATTTAGGCCCGGGCCCGCCTAAAAGTGCAGCCTTAGTGAAGGAGTTTCAATTTGCTTTTGCTAGGTTATTAGCTCAATGTGATCTAACTGTTAGCCAGGCTATATCCTATTTTGTAGGAGGATTGAAGGAGGAACTAGTACACCCTATTAAAATGCATGAACCTCAGACCTTATCCAAAACTTATCGTTTAGCTAGATTAGCTGAAGCAACCTTAGCAGCAAATGCTAGAGCCTTGAGGAGCCACACTACTTCTGGGTCATCTACTCACCTCAAAAAGCCTCCATATGAACCACTGACCCTCAAACACAACCCTACTCCTAATTCCTCAACTTCTCGACTGGCTTTACGTCCTCCAACTACTATGAATGTGGCCAGAAATAGGAGGACTGTTTCTTTTGCAGAAATGCAGGCTTGGAGGGCACATGGTCTTTTTTACTTTTATGATGATAAGTACACTATTGGTCACAAGCGTAACCTTCCTAAGAAATTGTTTGTGATGGATTTAGAAACTGTAGAAGGTGAATGTGATATGACTATGAAGCATCAAGCTGAGAAGATTCCTCCTAAGGAATAATGGACAGTTGGAGAAGGTGATACCCCTATGATATCCTTATGTGCTTTAAGTGGCTTACAAGGAGCTTAAACCATTCATGTTACTGGATATAGTGAAAGAGGCCAATTCAGATTTTATTTGATGGAGGTAGTACTCATAATTTCATTGATGAAAGTGCTGCCAAGAGGTTGGGGTGTCAAATTTATCCTACTAAGGTGAGTTATGTGAGCCTTGGTAATAACACCTTGGAAGCAACATCTGGAGTTGTTAGGGGTTTTGAAAGGATTCTGCAGGGTATAACATTCTCTTATTATTTACTTGTATTCCCTGTTGTTAAATATGACCTGGTCTTAGGAGCTTTATGGATGAAAACACTTGGTCCCGTTACTATGGACTACTCAGAGCTTACTATGGCCTTCAATTATCAAGGGAAGTCTCATTTATTGAGGGGAGTGTTTGATGATTGCAAGGTTTCCAATCCAAAGTCCTTGAATAGGCTAAAGGGGAATGATATATAGTTCTTTATGCTGCAAGTGAGAGATAGCAACCTTAGCTCACTTACCATTATGCACTATCAAGCGTTGCATATGAGCACAACTGATAGTACTGCCATTATTGATCAGTTGCTGCAATAATACCATTTGATCTTTGTTGAACCTACATCTCTACCTCCACCAAGGGGAGCTTTTGACCATAGAATACCTCTGCAACCTGTCTCAAAACCTGTAAATGTTAGACTATACTCTTCTATTAAAAAGGATATCATTGAACAACTTGTTAATGAAATGCTGCAGCAAGGGGTCATCCAATATAGCAACAGTCCTTTCTCTTCCCCTGTAGTTCTTATTGGCAAGAAGGATGGATCCTGGAGATTATGTGTAGACTACAGGGAATTGAACTAGTGCACAGTCAAAGATAAATTTCCTATATCTCTTATAGATGACTTGCTAGATGATTTGGCTGGGGCTACCATTTTTTCTAAAATTGATCTCAGATCCTGTTATCATCAAATCAGGATTTTACTTGAGGATGTAGCTAAGACTGCTTTCAAGACACATTCTGGACACTATGAGTATTTAGTAATGCCCTTTGGCTTAACCAATGCTCCATCTACATTCCAATGCCTCATGAATCACTTGTCTCAGAAGTTTCTTAGAAAATTTGTTCTAGTGTTCTTTGATGACATCTTGGTCTATAGTGTTACTTTGCAAGATCATGTAGGGTATTTGAAACAGGTATTTGACACTATGATCACTCACCATCTTTTGGCCAAGAAATCTAAGTGTGCATTTGGAGTTTCAAGGGTGGAGTACTTGGGACACTTTATCACTGCTGATGGGGTCTTTACTTATCCTAGGAAAATTGAAGCAGTCCAGCAATGGCCAATACCCAAGACTATTAAACAGTTGAGGGGTTTCTTGGCTACAGGAAATTTATCAAGGGCTATGGTATCATTAGTCGACCACTCACAGACTTACTCAGGAAGGAGGGTTTTTTGTGGAGTGCTAAAGCTGCAGAGTCATTTGCAGCATTAAAAATGGCTCTCACTTCTGCTCCTGTGTTAGCATTGCCCAACTATGCTATTCCATTTATAGTTGAGACAGATGCTAGTGGTACATTCATTGGTGTTGTTCTTATGCAACAAGATCATCCTATAGCTTTCATTAGCAAAGGGTTAGCCCCTAGGCACATGTCTTTATCTGTTTATGAAAGGGAGCTGTTAGCTCTAGTGTTTGCAGTTACTAAATGGTCTCACTATCTTTTGGGGCATCACTTCATTGTGCGAACTGATCAGAAGGCTCTTAAGTACTTACTGGAACAAAAATTACAAACTGATTTGCAGATTAGGTGATTGGCTAAATTATTACCCTTTGACTTTGAAATTCAGTACAAGAAGGGTAAGGAGAATGTGACTGCTGATTCCTTGTCTAGAATGTCAGGTGCTGAGTTGATGTCCCTCATGGTGTCTTCTGTTCAGACTGATCTTTGGAATGAAATTCACAACAATTGGTTTCAAGATTCTGAGCTGAGCCAACTTATTAATTCTTTACAGACTTCACCCTATAAGCACTTTACTTGGATAAGTAATCAGCTTAGGTGGAAGGGTAAATTGACGATTGGAAATGATCTTGGGCTCAGGACCAAGCTTCTACAGCTGTGGCATTCCTCTCCATCTAGTGGCCACTCTGGTGTGGATGCAACTACTAGGAAATTGATGGCATATTTTTACTGGAAAGGCATTAGAACTGATGTTCTTCATTTTGTGCACAACTGTTCTATTTGTCAAAGAAACAAGTATGACACATCTGCTTCTGTTGGTTTGTTACAACCTCTTCCTTTGCATGCAACTCCTTGGACAAATATCAACATGGATTTTATTGAATGATTGCCCAAATCAAAAGGGAAAACTGTTATTTGGGTCATAGTTGATATATTGACTAAATATGATAATTTTTATTGCCTTGGCTCATCCCTATACTGCACAGTCCCTTGTGCCTGTTTTTCTGGATCATATTTTCAAACTACATAGTTTTCATGCTTCCATCACCAGCGATCGTGATCCTATTTTCATTAGTTCTTTATGGAAGGAGTTCCTCTCTACTCAAGGTGCTCATCTGTACACTTCTACAGCTTATCACCCGCAAACTGATGGTCAAACTGAGGTTCTCAATAGGTGTTTGGAGACTTACCTCCGCTATCTCTGTTCTGATTCACCAGCCGATTGGTGTGCCTTCTTACCCTTAGCTGAATGGTGGTATAACTCCTCCCACCACTCGGCCATTCAAACATCACCTTTTGAACTCCTTTATGGCTACCCTTCTCCTCTTCACCTTCCTTATCTTCCTATTGATTCTCGTTCTACTGATATTGAGAGCATTTTGCTTCTCCGCAACTTTAAAATGCAGCTTGTTAAGTATTATTTGGCACTCGCTCAACAGCGTATGTAAGACCAAGCCAATTCTCATCGCACTGACAGGCAGTTTGCAGTTGGTGATTGGTTCTTTGTAAAGTTGTAGCCCTATAGACAATCCACCCTCTCTCTCTCACCCTACCATAAGCTTACTTCTCACTATTTTGGCCCTTACCCTATTGTTGAACGAGTTGGAGTTGTTGCTTACAAATTATTGCTTTCACCTGAGGTCCAACTTCATCCTACCTTCCACATTTCACAACTTAAATTCTGCCCTACCATACCTTTTGAAATTGTCCACTCTCCTGTCCTTTCTCCAGCCCTTTATGCCCTTTCCTTGAAGCGCTACTTGCTCGAAGATTAGTCAAAAAAGTTAACAAGGCTGTGGCCCAATGCTTGATTAAGTGGCAAGGTTTGGATGCTGATGCTAGTACTTGGGAGTTTGCTTTTGTTCTTAGAACTAGGTTTCCTTCGTTCACCCTTGGGGACAAGGGTGTTCTTCAACAGGGGGTTATTGATACACAAAATTCAGCAAGAGCCCATGAAGAGTAGGCCATATGGAAGCCATTTGAAGAATAGCCTATTTGGAAGTTAGTTATGTTAGTTAGAGTTCAAATTCAAATATTAGTTAGTGGCGGGAAAGGTAGTTAGTAGGCTTAGATGCTTCAGCTCATTTATCTTGCATTGCTTTTACATTTTTAGCAGCTGATTGAGTACTATAAATAGCTAGTTGTAATAATTCATTTTTTTTACTTTTGAATATCAAGGAAAATTCGAAATTCCCTCCCATTTCTCTAATTCTCTGTCTTTCTTCTTCCTCTTCTCAGTTCTCTTCCTATTTCTGTCTCCCTCAGCTGGTTTTTTTCTATAATCGTCGACGTGATACCAACAATTTGGTATCAGTTAAAAAACTCATTGTATCCATTTAAAGGATGAAACCCTAAACGACATCGTTCGTAATTGTACCTCCTTGGAGAATCTGAGCCTCCATGCTTGTAGCAAGTTTAATATTGATATTCAGCACAAGAAACTCAAGATAATAGAGATTAAAGATATTGATATAATGAAATTTATTTTAGTATCTGAAAGCCTGACTGAGTTGGTGTTTGAACCTAATTCCTGTTACTCTTCCAAAAGATCTCATATTGCCTGTCCAAACCTTCGGGTTCTTCGGACCAACGACAAAGAGCTGCTCGAGTGGTGCACCGGTTTGAGGCCAGTAAGTTTTTTCTTATTTTGAGTTAATTTTCGCACAATTTCTTTGTTATTCAATATATATTCATTTGTTTATTGGATCTAGTGTCGAGATTATGAACTCTATAAGTACAGAATCCCTTTGACGGAGGTGTGTGTGTTATGCACCAGCTTAGACTTGAACAACATGAATGACAACATTGTGCTTAACTACATCTTCAGGGTGTGGAGCCATCTTCAAACGCTTGATATCACTAATCAGGTTAGTATATTTATTTCCAAGAACTTGAAAATATATTATAGACTAATGTAGACAGATATGACGGGTTCTGTTGGTTCAATAAAACCTACTATTAGTTTTGACTTAAATGAATGACACATATAGTTGGTATAGATATACAATTATTAAGATCACACGTTGTGAATCCACTTTAGATTCTAAATTTTCTACAACAATAACAACAACAGCAAACCCAATGTAATCCCACAAAGTGGGTCTGAGAAGGATAGTGTGTATGTTGACCTAACCACTACCTTATGAAGGTAGAAATGATGTTTCCAATAGACCCTCTGTTTAAGGAGACATTCTGGATTTTATTTGAGAATACTTGTGAAACTCGGAGGGGAGCCTTGGCGTAACTGGTAAAATTGTTGCCATGTTACCAGGAGGTCACGGGTTCGAGCCGTGGAGACAACCTCTTGCAGAAATATGGGGTAAGGTTGCATACGATAGACCCTTGTGGTCTGGCCCATCCCCAGAACCCGCGCATAACCGGAGCTTAGTGCACCGGGCTGCCCTTTTAATACTTGTGAAACTTATATTCCCCCACCCTCACCCACAATGATGCAGGTTGGCAAGACTCTAGATTATGAATCCACTTTTCCTCTGGAGTATTGGTTTTGGGAAATGAAAGAGTTGGCAGATAGTTTTACTCATCATCTGAGACAGTTGCGGATTAGAGGGTTTACTGGTAAAGAGTGTGAAATCAGACTTGTAACTCATATGATAAAGAATGCTTGTATGTTGGAGAAGCTAGTAATTCAGTGCAGTGATGGTTGTTCAACACAAGGAGCTGCTGCTACTCAGGGATTACAATCTGTGCCCAGAGCCTCTATTAATGTATCTATAGTCTTGAATATGCCTAGAGATTAACATTTGTTATCAGTTTATCAGTTTTGAAGTTGGATATTGACACTTTCATTGTCATTTTCTTCTATGAAATATTTAGAGCCGTCAATATAGGTTAGGCAAGCCCAGTCCAGCCCGTGATTTAATAGAGTTGCGCTAAGATTTTTGGAGCCCATTTAAAAATGCGGCTTTTAAGCACATCCAAGTAAGCCCGTAGCCTATGAGGCCAACCCATGCGCTTAATAACGTATTTAATTAAAAAGTAAATTTTTTTATAGGAAACTAAAATAACAAGAAGAGTAGTGTAATCTCAAATTAGTTATCTTTTTTATGTGAATATAAATATTTTTTGTTCTTAAAATTTTAATTATTTCTTAAAGTTTAACTAATTAACATTGTATATATTTATATATTTAGATAAAAATGAAGATGTTAAGACATCTTTGTTAATATTGCATTTTTGGTTAAAACTTATATTTTTAAGAATATGAAAAATAATTTTAAAAAGAGGGAGTTTAGCAAGTACGCATGGGACGGAAAGTATTTGCACGCCCCAACCAATTTTTTTTCCCTATCCATTATTTTAACTAGCAGTCATACCCGCACGATGCGTGATCGGTATTAAAAAATATTAATTAAATTAAATTATAATCGGGCTTGTTTGATCCTATTAAATTGTATTGCTTTAATAAAATTCAATTGTCATCTTACTTGTCAATACGATATACCCAATAATAAAATCTCTATTAAATCAAAGGTACTTATGTAGTTAGTGAATAATTTTTTTGTTCTATATATTTTTTATTATATTAACCAATATTTAATATTTGCTTTCTTTTTGTCATATATGAGAAGATTTATAATTTATTACTGTAGGCAATAAATTTGCGTTTGAGAAAATAAAATAAAGACAAAAAATATCGCAATAATTTTAGTATTTTATTTCGAATAATATGAGTGTACAACCTCTATGAATCCTTTGATTCTTCTTTTCAATGGTAAATAAATTCAAGGGCCTTTGAGCTTGATCTTGAATCTATGTTTGTTGCCACGAACAATGATCTTGTTCTTGAGCTTGAGCTTGAGCTTGATTGCTTGGACTTGAACTAGATTTGGTCTTCATTCTTGAGCTTGAACTTGACTTGTTCTTCGTTCTTGAGCTAGAACTTGATTTCTTGAAATTGAACTTGAAGCTTGAAACTTGTGGAGGAATTTGCAGCGTTTGATCCACAAGCTCTTTCTTGCTTCTTGTTATAACTTCTGGTCCCTTTTCTGAGTTATGAAAACCCCTATTTATAGTTGTGGGAGTGAAGAGTTGTGATAAGAACAAACTCTTTCCGACCAATCAAATTGAAGTGTGACATGGCCGCATTTGATTGGCCAAAATATGTCACTTGCACCTGTGGCACGATTTCATTGGCCTTTTAGTATGACTTGGAATGCCTTGTCATTTTGATACGTGGCATGATCCTATTGGCTCTTCCGTTTGACGTGGTGCGCCACGTCATTTGACACGTGGCACCAAACCGGACCTCTTGAAAGATGACATCTTGGGCTTAATGAAGTTGGCTCATCACTTTAGCCCAATTAAATGGGCTAGCCCAATGGATTAAGAATCATTTATTTAATCCATATATATTGGACCTATATATTTAATTCATTTATATATTAACCCATAATATTTATTTGGACCAATATATCTTGAATTTAAAATATAGTCCAAATTATTTTATGAATTTAATTTAAGTAAAATTTATATGTCTACAAATGCCCCATGCTCCAAGACTTGTCATGGAAAATACTTTGTTTATCAAAGACAAGGCTAGAAGTATTAACTCACACAAGGATTAGATTTGAATTTGTATGCTTCTCACGTGAGGCAAATGTCACTACTTTTTGAATTCATAAATTGTCATATATGTCATGATATGGACAATTACTAATCACATTGCTTTGTCCACTTATTTTGCCCAATCACGTTCTTTAACAGGGAATATTTTCCCTCTTTTTACGCAGATCCTTGGACATCCCAAGTCGGATACATTCGGGTAATTACTTGGAATCAAAATGCTTCAAGAAGCATATTTGACTTCAAATTAGATTACCTTGTGTCATTCCCTGTAGATATAGGGAAGGAATTCTTTTGCCGCCTATACATATGATCCCAGATCGGTAGTGCTGCGCACAAGTCGTCCTTTACACACCTATATAAACCCCATGCTCATGTGAATGTTGAGCATCAATTCCTAGTTTTCGCAAGCCACTTAAGTTTAGCTTTGTGGACGCGGAAGCATTAACGCGAAAGTAATTTCTTCTTCTTTGGTTGTGTTTTTCTTCCTTTGTTGTCTTTTTTTTTGTTGGTCAAGCGAGAAAAATATGTTCTTATTCAACGAGATGATCCATGCATGAAGAAGACAATCTTGGGGTGTGAGAGGATGAGTACTCATCCTTGCCCGACTATCGGAGAGATTACTCTCAATGTGGCTCGACTATCGGAGAGGCCAACTTAAGGTGCAAAGGGACTCATATGTCCACCTTAAGATTTGAAGACTTATATGTCCACAGAATGTGGATTTACTAGCGGAGAGATTACTCTCAAAACGGCCCGACTATCGGAGAGATTACTCTCAATGTGGCCTGACTATCGGAGAAATTACTCTCAATGTGGCTCGACTATCGGTGAGGCCAACTTAAGGTGCAAAGGGACTCATATGTCTACCTTAAGATTGGAAGACTTATATGTGCATAGAATGTGGATTGACTATCAGAGATATTACTCTCAAAACGGCCCGACTATTGGAGAAATTACTATCAATGTGGCCTGACTATCGAAGAGATTACTCTCAATGTGGCTCAACTATCGGTGAGGCCAACTTAAGGTGCAAAGGGACTCATATGTCCACATTAAGATTTGAAGACTTTAACTTGAAGACCAACGGACTTGAAGACTTCAACTTTGAGACTTGGAGGGCCTAAATATTTCTACTTGAAGATCAGCGAATTTGAACACTTCAACTTGAAGACCGACGGAGTTGAAGATTTCAACTTGGGGACTTCAACTTGAATACACTTGAAGACTTTGAGGGCTTAAATATTTCAGCTTCTCTTTTGCTTTACATTGTTCGACTTTCGTCTTAGTCGCATAGTTTTCAGCTTTATGTGCTTGTAACAAATGATTCATCTCTTGTCGTGGGGAGTTCAAATTTTTAGAAAACCTAGGTTCTATCCAAAACCCCCAATTTTCCCTATGAAAATCATTGATTTTAAGTTAAAAAAATGTTAAATAATGTTAATGATAATCGACCTACAAATGATTTGGAATGAAACTTGTTCTTGAGAAATCTCCTAAGGAGTTGTATTTTGAAAGTGGGGTGAAAAATGGTCCAAATTTTGACTAAGTATAAAATTTGTTGGGCCTCAGATATAGGAATTGCGAACTGGGGTTCGCAACAATAATTCGCATATGCGAACTCAGTCCTAGCTGGAATTACTTTGCATTTGCGACAAACTCATCACATTTGTGAAAACCCCATCATTGCATTTGCGAGCCAATAATTCGCATTTGCGACCCAGCTGAAATCCACCCTTCCTCGCAGTTGCGATGCCAGGCTCGCTTTTGCGAGCTCATATTTGCGAGGCCTGCTTCGCAAATGCGAAAATTGCAGGACTGAATGCACCAGATTTTCCAAAGTTCCCAAAATGTAATTCGATACCTATCCAAAACTCACCCGAGCCCTCGGGGCTCCAAACTAAATAAGCACACAACCTCAAAAATATCCTACGGACTTATCCGTGCGATCAAATTACCGAAATAACATCATAAATATCGAATTAAGCCTCAAATTTCATGATTCCTTCCAAATTTTCATAAAACATTCAATTTCCATTTTAAGTCCTAAACACGTCAAACGACGTCCGTTTTCAACCAAACTTTACAAAAAGTGCTTAAACCATATAAAGACTTATACCTGGCGCCGGAACAAAAATACGGGCCCGATACCATAGTCTTTTAATCAAATTTAATTTCTAATTTTCTTAATTATTTCTAGAAAACAATTTCACACAAAAATTCATTTCTCAGGCTTGGGACCTCGGAATTCGATTCCGGACATATGCCCAAGTCCTATATTTTCCTATGGACCCTCCGGGACCGTCAAATTACGGGTCCGGGTCCGTTTAACCAAAATGTTGACCAAAGTTAAATTTATTCAATTTAATATCAAAATTTAGCATTTTTTCTCACAAAATTCATATTTAAGCTTTCCGGCTACACGCCCGGACTACGCACGCAAATCAAGGTAACCCCAAAATGAGGTTTTCAAGGCCTCAGAAGCACATAATGAGTAAGGAAATAAGTGATGACCCTTTGGATCGTCATATTCTCCACCTCTAAAAAACCGTTCGTCCTTGAACGGACAGAAGAAAGAAGCACTTGAGTCAGCGAAAAGATGAGGATAACAACTCTGCATATCAGACTCGGACTCCCAGGTCGATGCCTCAGGAGGTTGGCCTCTCCACTGAACATGCACAGAAGGAAAACTCTTGGATCTCAACTGACGAACCTACCGGTCCAAAATAGCTACCCGCTCCTCCTCGTAAGACAAGTCCTTGTCCAGCTGGACAATGTTGAAGTCTAACACGTGGGCTGGATCGTCGTGATACCTCTGAAGCATGGACACATGAAACACTGGATGCACGGCTGATAAGTTCGACGGTAAGGCAAGTCTATAAGCCACCTCTCCCACTCGATCAAGAATCTCAAACGGGCCAATGAACCTAGGGCTGAGCTTGCCCTTCTTCCCAAATCTCATCACGCCTTTCATAGGCGACACCCGGAGTAATACCTGCTCACCAACCATAAATGCCACATCTCGAACCTTGCGGTCTGCATAACTCTTTTGCCTAGGTTGAGCTGAACGAAGCCTATCCTAAATGATCTTGACCTTGTCCAAGGCCTCCTAAACCAAATATGTAACCTACAACCGACGATCTCCCGGCTCAAATCATCCAACCGGAGACCAACACCGCCTACCATATAAAGCCTCATAAGGAGCCATCTGGATGCTTGATTGGTAGCTGTTGTTGTAGGCAAACTCCGCTAAAGGCAAGAACTGATCCCACGAACCTCCAAAGTCAATAACACAAGCTCAGAGCATATCCTCCAAAATCTGAATAGTCCTCTCGGAGTGCCCGTCAGTATGGGGATGAAATGTTGTGCTCAACTCAACCCGTGTACCCAACTCCCACTGAACTGCTCTCCAGAAGCACGAGGTAAACTGCGTACCCCGGTCCGAAATGATAGATGTCGGCACGCCATGAAGGCGAACAATCTCCCGAATATAGATCTTAGCAAACCTCTCAGAAGAATAAGAGACTGCCACAGTAATGAAATGCGCTGACTTGGTCAGTCTATCAACAATGACCCATATCGCATCGAACTTCTTCCGAGTCAGCGGAAGTCCAGTAACGAAGTTCATAGTGATCCGCTCCCACTTCCACTCGGGAAGCTCAATCCTCTAAAATAAACCACCAGGCCTTTGATGCTCGTACTTAACGTGCTGACAATTCAAACAACGAGCCACATATGCTAGAATATCCTTCTTCATTCTATGCCACCAATAATGCTGCCGCAAATCCTGATACATCTTCGCGGCGCCCGGATGAATACAGTACCTAGAACTATGGGCCTCATCTAAAATAACCTCTCGAAGCCCATCCACATTGGGCACACAAACTCGCCCTTGCAATCTCAAAACTCCATCTGTATCTAAGGTAACCTACTGGGCTGCCATGAGCTGAATTTTCCCACCATCGGGATCGTGATGGCGCTTACTCGTAGTAGCTAGGCAAGCCAACTTATTTACCTTTTCATCATTTAACCAATTATCTTAACAGTCTAAAGCATCAATATAAAACATTAATTCTAACGAGAACAATAGCAGAAGTCTTTCTGATAAATACGAATCCAAATGCGGAACAGTGATTAAAACCTCTACCCAAGATTTGGTGTCACATTACTCACGAACTACTAAAGATGTGCTAAAAACAATGGTCTAAAAGAAATATATAAGCTGTATGTATCGAAAATAATGAGATAACAGTCTAATAAGGAAAGCATAAAGAAGAGACACCGGGCCTGCGGGCGCCTGCAAGGCTACCTCAGTCTCGTGAAAATGAAAACCTGCTCTCGTACTAATGCTACTGATGGTGCTCCTCAAAACCTGGACCTGTGCAAAAATGCACAGAAGTGTAGCATCAGCACAACCGACCCCATGTGCTGGTAAGTGTCTAGCCTAACCCCGACGAAGTAGTGACGAGGCTAGACTGGACACCACATAAACCTGTGCAGTTATAAATATACAACGGAATATCGAATACAAGGCAATTAACAACATGTGAGGGGGAAATATGCTATGGGGGAATACAATATCAACAGTAATCCCAAGTAACAAACTAGAACAACTTAGATTCACAATGAACAAGAAGCAATACTCGATACAAACACATGGTATCAATTACTGTTGTGGCGTGCAACCCGCTCCTCAAATATCACTGTTACGGCGTGCAACCCGCTCCATAAATATCACCGTTGCGGCGTGCAACCCACTCCACAAATATCACTGTTGCGGCATGCAACCCGACCTATACCATTTATCAGGTATCTCTGTTGTGGCACGCAACCCGACCCTCATAGATTATTGTTGCGGCGCGCAACCCGCTCCTCAATATCATTTAACAGTCTGGTTCCCCAAACAACAGTCACAATTAAGGGACATAACAAAAAGCAAACATTTGACAAAAATCCCGACAAGGGAGAGAAACCAACAAGTTCAACCAAACGTCCCGACAAGGGAATAATCAACACGCTTTCTCTTTTTCTTACTTCTCTTATCTTATGATTCACTCAACCATTTTGAGCCAACGCTCCAAATAATCTAGTTATTTCGTATACTTTCAATATTCGTATCACAATTCGAGCCAATGCTCCCAGGAATCAAATAATTATTTTACCGTTCACATGTTATTCACAACATATAGAATTTCTCCAATAAATACG